>SJYC01105769.1:0-10455 GCA_006408675.1 Madoqua kirkii | reverse complement strand
AGGGATTGGGGGCAGGAGGAGAAGGGGATGACCAAGGATGAGCTGGCTGGATGGCATCACAGACTCGATGGATGTGAGTCTGAGTGAACTCTACTCTGTGAAGTGGTGATGGACAGGGAGGCCTGGTGTGCTGCGATTGATGGAGTCGCAAAGAGTCTGACACAGCTGAGCAACTGAACCTAAATGAAGCATTTTCCAAATCTCGACGAAGTATCAGGCCAGACATCAAGCCCTGAAATGAGAAAGTGGCTCACTGGAGATGCTCAAAGTGTAGTTAGTGAGATATGTATACACCCTGCAATTAACCCTGCAGTACGGTGGGCTTGATTAGAGAAAGGTGTGCAGGGCACAGACGGCAAAGAAAGGGAGTGTTACCTGGATCGCTAAACTGTTCCTCCTCCGGTGGATCTCAACCTTGGCTGCCCACTAGAATCACTTGGGGAAATTTGAAACGGATGCTCAGACCCCTGGCCAAGTATATAAGAATCAGACCCATGGGTCAATAGTTTGCTAAAGCTTCCCCAGGTGATTCAAGTGTGCAGCCAAGCCAAGCTAAGGAACTATCAGTACAAACCTAGAGAGATGCATAAGAAGAATGGTGAGTTCCCCAACAAAACAGATGGGAAAGACATTGAAACCACAGAAATGTGTTCAAGGGCAGAGGAGGGCAGGGTGGGAGGGGGTGGTCAAAGGATCTTTATGTCTTAGTGCAGAAAGAAGTCAGTCAGAGGCAAAGTGATAGACAAGAAGTGATTTCTTACAAGCAAGATGGGCAAGGGAGTGCTGCTCAGAGCGCTTAACAGGGCTTCAGTTTTATAATCAAAGGAAAAGTGGAGAGGGGGAGAATGTCACCTTTTTCCTCATTCTTGAGTAGACATCAGGCTTCCATCATCAGTTCCTCCTCCACATCATGCTGTGAGTTATTTTGACCCCACATGGTCGAACTGGGACTGTCATGGCTCAATAGGAATGAGAAAAAAAGCAGTAATATATTCTAAAATATGGTAAATCATCTCAGCTGTCGTATAGTGCCATTTTCCCTTATATTTTTCTTTTCAGTGTGTGCAGAGGAGTGTGTCCTGGTAATCATTAATTTACTGACCTCACTGGGCAGGAGGCATCTCATGCCACCATCATTTTATTCTTTGGTGACATGTCTCATGCTTCTGTTACCTGGCTTTGTTGCTAAGCAAGCCTGCTTTCTCGAGTCGTCATTGACTTACAGGAGTCTCCCGTACTTTTCCTTTACCTTCAGTCCCCTAGTGGGATTAACTATTTAATCACATACTTTGGTCCTTTACTCTGTTCCTATGGGTATTTGGGGAAAAATTCACGTGCAAATTAAGCTAATAACTCCAACAAAACATGTTATTACAATGCCTAGTTCACAAGTGTTCAGTAAACCTTACTCTCTTTTTCTGTAATTAAATCTGGGCTCCTTTGGTACAGCTCATATCCACTCTCCCTAAAAATCTAACTTCCAAGGCATTGGCCAATATAATAGGCTTCCTGTGGAAGCTGAGGAGTGTGTTGTGTCATTGGAGAGTCAGAGGAAGAAAGCCTTAGCAGATGCACTAAGGAGCTCGGACTTTGTCCTTGAGTGATGGGGAACCATAGATGAGTTTTCCAAAGAAGTATAAAGTGTAAAGGCTGTTGTTTGGGGATTTTCAAGCCTAACTTTCTTGCATCCTGATATAAAGGTAAAAACTAAAACGAAAAAAAAAAAAAATCACTCCACAGGGTACAAATACTGCTTTTTTTTTCCCCCATGGAAGGAAATTATCTAAATCCTCTAATGATCACTTTAATAAATTCAGAATCTACAAATAGGGCCCCTCTCCACCTTTTTCAAAAACTCACAGCAGGTTAAGCGACCCAGAAATTCCCAAGGTAAAATCCAGCTGCCATACACCTGAAGGGGAGGGCTGGCAGCCACTGTCATTGCACCTTATAGCCACACGATGTCACTGTTGACAACCTGTACCTTCCAATTGGTCAAAGGATGCAGGTCTGTAGCATAACAGGTCCCGCAATGGCCAACAGGGATCTTCCATGGAGGGCATCAGTCATGGTGTCTCTCACAAAGAGGTCTCAGGGTCACACCTTTTCGGGTTCAACTTTCAGGTCCATATTCAGCTTTCTTCCAGGCAGCTGGAGCCACTGTGAGTTTGATCTCTATGTCTGTCTGCCCATGGAAACATGTCCTCACCTCACCACCAGCCCCTGCCCATTCCATACTCAGCTACTTACACTAGCAATGGTTGGCAGATTTTCATCTTCAACACTTGGAACACAAAGAATCTCACTTCTTGACTTTTCCAGGGTAATATGGGAACTTACCCACTTTTCTGAGTGTCACTGCTTAATTATAGGTAGGAGGCCAAATATCATTGCTCAGTTAGGATTATTTGAGCTATAAATAGAACACTGAATGAAACTGTCTTCTTAAGCAATAAGAAAATTGTTATAACGGTAGTCCAGAGGCAATATAAACTTTGGACTAGGTTGATTCAGTGGTTCAACAAGCTATCAAGGACAAGTTATTGGAAAGTAAAGGCTATCAAGTTTATCAAATTATCAAGGAAGAGTTTTCCCTCTGTTCTGCTGTAAACATAGTAAGTTTCAAATTCAAATGAAAGTGCTAGTCCAGATGTCTACCAGGAGCAATCAGGACCGCGTGCTTCCTTTTCCATCTGAAATCTATCCTTCTGATTTTCTGAGCCAATGAGGTCACTTAGGCACACACTCTGCCTCCAATCAGGAACTGCCTGGCAAAGGTACAGATGATTTAAGCCTGAGTTCCAGAAGGGAGAAGGAGTTAGCATAATTGGAATTAGACTGGGGTGGGTGCTCCTTGAGTCACATGGGTTGTAAGGTGGAAGCATGGCTACTGGGTAAAACTGGAGTCCTATAAGGATTGAGAGGAAAATGGACACTAGATGGACGATCACCAGTATCCTTCACAATTTTCAAAGCACAAGAAGACTGATTATTTTCTAATTACTAACAATACAACCTCTCTCTCTTTGCTCCTGGATTTTGTATGTAGCAAGTAGAGGGAAGGAAGCTCTACAACATGTGCTCCAAAGGAATTCCTTCTTATGAGCCTGAAGGCCTTTCTAGCTCTTCTGTTTGCTAGCAAAGGAAGGACTCTCACACAAGTTCACTCTTTAGCTCAGTGTCCCGCTGTGCTGGTCTCAAGAGTCTTCTATGGGCCTCATCTACCCACCGGGATTCAAATGGCTCGAACACTCATTTAACATTTGTTCATTTACAGAAACTCATTATGCAACTGTTATGTATCCCAGATTCAACTTGATACTGTTATGTATAAGGTGGTGAGTAAACCAGGTGCAGTTCCTTCCCGCATGGAGCTCACAGTATAGTTGAGAAGAGAAACATGGAACAAATACAAATAAGCATGCTATTATAATAGGTGCTGTGCAGGAAGAGAATAGGGTTATGTGCAGGAGACCCCTCTGAAGAAGTGACATTTAAGCTGAGATCCAAAGCCTGTCTTCATTTCATCTTACCGCTTTCCTTTGTGCTTTGACTTCCTAGTAGAATTTACAGCCTGTATTAGCAATTAGATCTATTTTCTAAACTTCTAAACTGACTCTCAAATTCTCTCCTGGGTATAGAACTATCAGGTGGCTCCCCGCAACAAGGAGTATCCCACATATGAGTGGCATTTGGTGATGAGTTCTTGAAGATTCTTTTGACTTATAAGTTTTTCAGACTTAGAATCCTTTATTACACTAATACGATTGGTCTGCACTTCCCCATGAGAACTTGAACTCCTGGGGACATGGATCATACCTTACTAAACTTTTTCCAGAACCTAGCTTTGACCCTGGCACCTAGTAGATGCTCAATACACTGCTGATTTATCTTGTTAAATCTGAGTCAGATTTATTCAGCAGCATTCTCCTTCAGCAGCCATTTTCCAGTATGAAAGACAATCAGCAAACAGCTCAGGCAAATATATTAATAACAAATGCTCAAGAATCCATCCATACATACATACATAAGTCACTCAGTCATGTCCGACTCTTTGTGACCCCGTGGACTGTAGCCTGCCAGAGATTCTCTGTCCATGGGATTCTCCAGGCAAGAATACTGGAGTGGGTTGCCATTTCCTTCTCTAGGGGATCTTCCCAACCTGGTGATCGAACCCAGGTCTCCTGCATTGCAGGCAGACGCTTTATTCTCTGAGCCACCAGGGCAATAGTTGCATGAATTGAGCCCTTAAAACGTTTCAGGCTCTGGGCTAGCATACTCATTTTTCAACCTATTGACTCTTCACAACTTTAATGTAAGTACTGTCATTATGTTTACAAATGACCGTATACAAAAATAGAAGTTTAGAAACATGACTTGCTACAGTCACACTGCTATTATAGTATATGGCAGATCCAGGATCTGAAACCAGCATTCAGGCTCCATTAACCACTTCATTAACCAGTTGACCATACCACTTCTCACGACGGGCATCTACTCTACCACGAGATTGGTGTATGTGTTTATTCCACCTTTCAATTATTCCATCTGTCTGTTTATGAGTATCTATTGATGCATAACAAATTACCTCTATTCATAGCAGCTTAAAGCAAACATTTATCTCAAAGTTTCTGTGGGTCAGAGATAAAGGAATGGCTTAACTAGAAGGTCTGGACAGAATCTTTCATGAGATGAAGGTGCAGTCAACACACTGCCAGGACTACAGTTATCTCAAGGTTCAGGAGGAGTAAAGGATCCATTTCCAAGCTCACTTGTGTGGTTGTCAGCCGGCCTCAGTTCGATCCTTGTTAAGTGAGCCTCTCCACGGGCTGCCTGAGTGTCCACATACATGACGGCTTCCCACCGAGGAAGTGATGAAGAGAATACATGAGCACCTGAGACAGAAGTTGATGTCTTTTTCATAACCTGATCTTGATGTGACATAGCATCACTTTTGCTGTATGCCACTGATTGCACAAACCAAACTTGCTGAAACGTGGGTGAGTGCAATACAAGGATATGAACATTAAGGAGTAAGGGTCTTTGGGAGACATCTTGGAAGAAATCCCTCAGTCCGTTTGCTCATTTTTGTGACTGCCTTCTCCTCTAGAACGTAAACTTCATGAATGAGGAAACACCATCCGTGCTTCTCATTGCTATATCCCCTCAGATGGTGACCTGCCATATAACACACTGTCAATAAATACTGAATAACTGTAATGATGATGGTGATATGGTTATCAAATTAAGTTGTATGGACCCCACTCAGCACCTGTGCTCTCTGCCTCAACCACAGAGTGTTCTTTTCCCCCTTGATTCTGAATGAATAACAAAACCAAAGCTGAGATGGACATAGCACAAGCTTTATTCAGTGGCCAAAGAATAGAGAAGTGGGAACTAAGTTCACAGATGAACTTCTTGCCTACCTGGTAAGAGAGATTTAAAGAATAAAGACAAAGGGAGGAGGGCTGAGGTTACTGATGGGGAGGCCTATGCATTAGTCTACCAGGGAAGGGGAAGAGCTTTTTCCAAGGGAGTAGGGTGCCACCCTGTTTTTATGGTTTTTGGTCCTTAATGTCCGGTCATGGCAGCTGATAGGTGTATTGTTTAATATGCTAACTACATGTAGTTAAATCAATGTATAATGAGACTCAGGGTCTGTTGTAGGTCAGATTCGTCACCATCTTGGTCCCAGCTGGTTCCATCTGGCTTTTTTAAGGTGTTTTTTTTTTTTTTAATGTGGACCATTTTTAAAACCTTTATTGAATTTGTTACAATACTGCTTTTTTTATTTTGGTTTTTTGGTCACAAGGCATGTGGGATCTTAGGTCCACAGCCAGGGATTGAACTGGTTCCCCCTGCATTGGAAGTAAAGGTTGAATCACTGGACACCAAGGAAGTCCCCATCTAGTTTTTTTCATTTATAGATTCCTTTCTTATCCCTGGACCTCTTAACTTAAAGATTTAGGTTAACTCCTGCTAAAGGCAAGGGCTGGAGGGTTGAACAAAGACCTAGAGCAGCTCTGGCAACAATATGCATGCCAAAGTATGAGCTTCCTATAATCCCGTCTTACTCTCACACAAATTCCCAGTTGGCACTTATGGTACCATGTATATAATTTTTAAAAGCGGAACTATATCATGGCCAAGAGTATTTACTCATGTATACTTTCTATTATATACACTGTGGACAGTTACTGAAATCATGAAATTAAAAGACGCTTGCTCCTTGGAAGCCAAGCTATGCCAAGCCCAGACTGCATATTAAAAAGCAAAGACATCACTTCGCCAACAGATGTCCCTATAATCAGAGCTATGGTTTTTCCAATAGTCATGTACAACGTGACAGTTGGGCCATAAAGAAAGCTGAGTGACAAAGAATTGATGCTTTCTAATTGTGGTGCTGGAGGAGACTCTTGAGAGTTCTTTGGACTGCAAGGAGATCAAACAAGTCAATCCTAAAGGAAATCAACACTGAATATTGATTGGAAAGTCTGATGCTGAAGCTTCAATACTTTAGTCACCTGATATGAAGAGCCAGTTTCTTGGAAAAGACCCTGATGCTGGGAAAGACTGAGCGCAAAGGGAGAAGCGGGCAGGAGAGGATGAGATGGTTAGATAACATCACCGTTCATGAATTTGACTAAAGTCTGGGAGATAGTGGAGGACAGAGTGATACTAGGACAGTTATACAGTTACTTGTAGAAGTTCCAGTAGGGGACTACAGATAGAGAAGGAAACCTAGTAAACTTTTGGGAGGCCACTGTAAGTTAATGATCACTCAAGAAAGCAACTGGAACACTATTCAGCAGAGCAGGCTTGTTCACTGTTGTTTAGTCATGAAGTTGTGTCTGACCCTTTGCCACCCTGTGGAATGCAGCGGGCAGTTCTTCGTGCTTCCCAGTCCTTCACTATCTCCCTGAGTTTGCTCAAACTCATGTCCATTGAATTGGTGTTGACATCCAACCATCTCATCCTCTGTCATCCCCTTCTCTTGCCCTCAATTCCTCCTCATCAGGGTCTTCTCCAATGAGTCAGCCCTTTGCATCAGATGGCCAAAATACTGGAGCTTCAGCTTTAGCAACAGTCCCTCCAATAAATATGCATGATTCATTTCCCTTAAGATTGATCGATTTGATCTCCTTGCAGTCCGAGGTACTCTCAAGACTCTTCTCCAGCACCACAATTTGAAGCATTAATTTTTCGGTGCTCAGCCTTGTTTATAGTCCAATTCTCACATCCATCCATGACTACTGGAAAAACCATACCTTTGAGTATATGGACCTTTGTAAGCAAAGTGACGGCTCTGCTTTTTAATACATTGTCTGAGGTTTGTCATAGCTTTCCATCCAAGGATCAGGGGTCTTTTAATTTCATGGCTGCAGTCACGTTCCCCAGTGATTTTGGAACACAAGTAAATAAAATTAGCTACTGTTTCCACTTTTCCCCCATGTATTTGCCATGAAGTAATTGGACTGGATGCCATGATCTTAGTCTTATGAAGGTTGAGTTTCAAGCCACCCTTTTCACTCTCCGCTTTCTCACTTATCAAGAGGCTCTTTAGTTTCTCTTTGCTTTCTGCCACTAGGGTGGTATCATCTGCATATCTGAGGATGTTGTTATTTCTCCTGGCAATCAACATTCCAGCTTGTGATTCATCCAGCCCTATCATGGCATCTGGTCCCATCACTTCATGGGAAATAGATGGAGAAACAGTGGAAACAGTGTCAGACTTTATTTTTTGGGGTTCCAAAATCACTGCAGATGGTGACTGCAGCCATGAAATTAAAAGACATTTACTCCTTGGAAGAAAAGTTATGACCAACCTAGATAGCATATTCAAAAGCAGAGACATTACTTTGCCAACTAAGGTCCGTCTAGTCAAGGCTGTGGTTTTTCCTGTGGTTATGTATGGATGTGATAGTTGGACTGTGAAGAAGGCTGAGCACCGAAGAATTGATGCTTTTGAACTGTGGTGTTGGAGAAGACTCTTGAGAGTCCCTTGGACTGCAAGGAGATCCAACCAGTCCATTCTGAAGGAGATCAACCCTGGGATTTCTGTGTAAGGAATGATGCTAAAGCTGAAAGTCCAGTACTTTGGCCACCTCATGAGAAGAGCTGACTCACTGGAAAAGACTCTGATGCTGGGAGGGACTGGGGCCAGGAGGAGAAGGGAACGACTGAGGATGAGATGGCTGGATGGCATCATGGACTCAATGGACGTGAGTCTGAGTGAACTCCGGGAGTTGGTGATGAACAGGGAGGCCTGGCATGCTGCGATTCATGGGGTTGCAAAGAGTCGGACACGACTG
Source organism: Madoqua kirkii (assembly GCA_006408675.1). NCBI lineage: Eukaryota > Metazoa > Chordata > Mammalia > Artiodactyla > Bovidae > Madoqua > Madoqua kirkii. The sequence goes on along the minus strand of SJYC01105769.1, from coordinate 2,143 downwards.
AGCACCTGAACTGAACTGAACTGAAGTCTACATGTTAGTTAAATAATCAGGGTGACAATATACAGCCTTGAAGTACTCCTTTACTGCTTTTGAACCAGTCCTTTGTTCCATGTCCTGTTCTAACCATTGCTTCTTGACTGGCATACAGGTTTCTCAGGAGGCAGGTAAGGTGGTCTGCTATTCCCATTGCTTCTAAGAATTTTCCACAGTTTGCTGTGATCCACGCAGTCAATGGTTTAGAGTAGTTAATGAAGCAGAAATTCCCTTTCTTTTTATATGATCCAATAGATGTTGGCAATTTGACTCACTTAACTATAAAACCACTTCAGTATTCTTGCCTTGAGAACTCCATGAACAATATGAAAGGTAAAAAGATAGGACACTGAAAGATGAACGCCCCAGTATGGTAGGTCCCCAATATGCTACTGGAGATTAGTGGAGAGAAAAGCCCAGAAAGCTTGAAGAGACAAAGCCAAAGCAAAATCAACACCCACTGTGATTGTGACTGGTGATAGAAGCAAAGTCCAGTGCTGTAAAGAACAATATTGCATAGGAACCTGGAATGTTAGGTCCATGAATCAAAGCAAAGAGGAAGTGGTCAAACAGGGGATGGCAAGAATGAACATCAACATTTTAGGAATTAGCGAACTAAAATCACTGGAATGGGTGAATTTAACTCAGATGACCATTAATCAACTACTGCGGGCAAGAATCTCTTAGAAGAAATGGAGTAGCCATCATAGTCAACAAAAGAGCCTGAAAAGCAATACTTGGATGCAGTTTCAAAAACGATAGAATGATCTCTGTTCATTTCCAAGGCAAACCATTCAATGTCACAGTAATGCAAGACTATGCCATGACCAATAATGCTGAAGAAGCTGAAGTTGAACGGTTCTATGAAGACCTATGAGTCCATCTAGAACTAACACCCAAAATAGATGTCCTTTTCATTATAGGGGACTGGAATGCAAAAGTAGGAAGTCAAGAAACACCTGGAGTAACAGGCAAAATTGGCCTTGGAGTACAGAATGAAGCAGGGCAAAGGCTAACAGAGTTTTGCCAAGAGAACACACTGGTCACAGTGATGCCCTCTTCCAAGAACACAAGACAAACTCCACACATGGACATCACCAGATGGTAAATAACAAAATCAGACTGATTATATTCTTTGTAGCCAAAGACGGAGACGTTCCATACAGTCAGCAAAAACTGAAGCGGTAGTTTTCTGTGGCTCAGATTATGAATTCCTTATTGCCAGATTCAGACTTTAAGTTAAGAAAGTAGGGAGACCACTAGACCATTCAGTTATAATCTAAATTAAATCCCTTATGATTATACAGTGGAAGTGACAAATAGATTCAAGGAATTAGATCTGGTAGACAGAATGCCTGAAGAACTATGAATGTACGTTCATGACATTGTACAGGAAAGAGGGATCAAGACCATCCTCAAGAAAAAGAAATGCAAAAAAGTAAATGGCTGTCATAGGAGGCCTTACAAATAGCTGTGAAAGGAAGAGAAGCGAAAAGTAAAGGAGAAAAGGAAAGATATACTATTTGAATGTAGAGTTCCAAAGAACAGCAAGGAGAGATTAGAAAGCCTTCCTCAGCGATCAGTGCAAAGAAGTAAAGAAAAACAATGAAATGGGAAAGACTAGCGAGCACTTCAAGAAAATTAGAGATACCAAGGGAACACTTCATGCAAAGATGGGCATAATAAAGGACAGAAATGGCATGGACCTAAGAGAAGCAGAAGATATTAAGAAGAGGTGGCAAGAGTCCACAGAAGAACTATACAAAAATGGTCTTCATGACCCAGATAATCACGACGGTGTGATCACTCACCTAGAGCCAGACATCCTGGAATATGAAGTCAAGTGGGCTTTAGGAAGCATCACTACAAACAAAGCTAGTGAAGATGATGGAATTCCAGTTGAGTTATTTTAAATCCTGAAAGATGATGCTGTTAAAGTGCTGCACTCAATATGCCAGCAAATATGGAAAACTCAGCAGTGGCCACAGCACTGGAAAAGGTCAGTTTTCATTCCAATCCCAAAGAAAGGCAATGCCAAAGAATGCTCAAACTACTGCACACTTGCACTCATCTCACACGCTAGTAAAGTAATGCTCAAAATTCTCCAAGC
>SJYC01105768.1:0-38987 GCA_006408675.1 Madoqua kirkii | reverse complement strand
TTCATTCCAATCCCAAAGAAAGGCAATGCCAAAGAATGCTCAAACTACTGCACACTTGCACTCATCTCACACGCTAGTAAAGTAATGCTCAAAATTCTCCAAGCCAGGCTTCAACAGTATGTGAACCATGAGGTTTCAGATGTTCAAACTAGATTTAGAAATGGCACAGGAATCAGAGATCAAATTGCCAACATCCATTGGTTCATTGAAAAAGCAAGAGAGTTCTATAAAAACATCTAATTTTACTTTATTGACTATGCTGAAGCTTTTGACTGTGTGGATCACAACAAACTGTGGAAAATTTTTAAAGAGATGGAATACCAGATCACTGGACCTGTCTCTTGAAAAATGTCTTTGCAGGTCAGGAAGCAACAGTTAGAACTGGACATGGAACAGACTGGGTCCAAGACTAGGAAAGGAATACGTCAAAGCTGTATATTGTCACCCTGCTTATTTAACTTCTATGCAGAGTACATCATGAGAAACGCTGGGCTGAATGAAGCACAAGCTGGAATCAAGACTGCCAGGAGAAATATCAAAAACCTCATATATGCAAATGACTCCACCCTTCTGAAGAAAGTGAAGAAGAACTAAAGAGCCTCTTGATGAAAGTGAAAGAAGAGAGTGAAAAAGTTGGCTTAAAGTTCAACATTTAGAAACGAAGATCACGGCATCTGGTCCCATCACTTCAAGGCAAATAGATGGGGAAACAGTGGAAACAGTGGCAGAATTTATTTTGGGGGCTCTAGAATCACTGCAGATGGTGACAGAAGCCATGAAATTAAAAGACACTTACTCCTTGGAAGAAAAGTTATGACCATCCTAGATATCATATTCAAAAGTAGAGACATTACTCTCCCGACTAAGGTCCGTCTAGTCAAGGCTATGGTTTTTCCTGTGGTCATGTATGGATGTGAGAGTTGGACTGTGAAGAAGGCTGAGTGCCGAAGAATTGATGCTTTTGAACTGTGGTGTTGGAGAAGACTCTTGTGAGTCCTTTGTACTGCAAGGAGATCCAACCAGTCAATCCCAAAGGAAATCAGTCCTGTCATTGGAAGGACTGATGCTGAAGCTGAAACTCCAAAACTTTGGCCCCCTGATGTGAAGAAGTGACTCATTTGAAAGGATCCTGGTGGTGTGAAAGATCGAGGGCAGGAGAAAGGGATGACAGAGGATGAGATGGCTGGATGGCATCATCAACTCAATTGACATGAGTTTGAGTGAACTCTGGAAGTTAGTGATGGACAGCGAGGCCGGGCGTGCTGCAGACCATGGTGTCGCAAAGAGTCAGCAGGACTGAGCGACTGAACTGAACTATAAAACCATAAACAAAACCACAAGATATGCCCCAGGCCATTAGATGAAAGAAAAATGTCACCAGCCTTCTAGTAATCTGATAATCCTAGTTTGACCTCATAGCATCAGACACATCTCTACCTATTAAGGAGGAGGAGCTAGTGAAGGAGGCGCTCACAATGTATGCCTTACATCTGCATCTATGTCTACTTGAAGAAGATGGTCTTTTCCCCTCCCATCCTTTTTTCATTATAAAATTGCAGCTCACTCAATCCTTAGGGCAGAGCTCCTTTGCCTGTCCGCTTGCATCTCTTATAAGCATCCTATATTAATAAATCTACTTCTTGCCTATTACGTTGCCTCTCACTGAATTACTGCACTGAGACACAAAGAACTTGAGCCTTAGGAAGTCCAGACACCAGGTGAGTGATTCTAATTAAAAGATTATGGATTCAAGTCCAAAGTTGGGTTTTGGTGCTGTTTGAGTCCCAGTCACATGGGTTAGGGTCCCAAACTTGGTTTTGGCTGGGTTTGGGTCCTGGCGTCATGGGCTAGAGTCCCAAACTGGGCTTTGGATGGTTTCAAGTCCTGGCTTCATGGGTTCAGTTTCCAAAGTACATTTTGGCTGGGATTGAGTCCAATATGTAGATTCAAGTCCTCATCTGAGGTAAATGGATTCAAGAGGAGCCTGGCATGCTATGGTCTATTGGGCTGCAAAGAGTTGAACATGATTCAGCAACTGAATGACAACAATAAATATAATTTCTATATATAACTATAGAAGGTGGAGCTGGAAGCAAACATAGCAAATTCATGAAAATGTTGGCCTTTGGGGAGGAGAAGAAAGTAAAGGTATTAGGGTTGAAAGTCAAATACCAATTTATTTTCAGTATTTCCTTCTACTAGTGAAAGAGGAGGGAAGGGGGAAGGGTACAACATTTAAAAAATGACATAGCTATAAGACATGATAAAAACTGGCTAGGATGAACTAGCTCCAAGATAGTGGAAGATTCGACGTCCAATAGACCTTAAGCCTCACTATACACTGATTTTATTCATCAGCTAAGTGACACACTCAACAGCACCATGAGTTCCAAGCTAATCATAAAACTCCAAAAAGTAGGCAGTGCCCAATTCCTGGAAATCTTCACTCCTTCCCTGAAACAGTTGAAATAATCCTCCCACCCATTAGCCTATGAAATTACCCATACAATAAAAACTAATCCACCATATTTTGGAGATTCTCATTTTCTGAGATGGCCCACACTGTCTGTGGAGTGTTTCTGTCCAAATAAATTCACTTCTTATCTATCACTTTGCCTCTCACTTTATTCTTTGCATCGAGAAACTTTGCTTCATTACCTCCTGAGACCCAGTGTGTGATCTAAATTAAAAAGCCATAGGTTCAAGATCCAACCTGAGTTGCACAGTTTTATTGGGATTTTTTATTGAGCCAATATGTAAGAATGGTCAATTCTGGTGGTGGGAATATAAGTGTTTTTCTGTCGGTTTGCTTCAGTCGTTCAGTCGTGTCCAACTCTTTGCTACCCCATGAATCACAGCACACCAGACCTCCCTGTCCATCACCATCTCCTGGAGTTCACCTAAACTCACGTCCATTGAGTCCGTGATGCCATCCAGCCATCTCATCCTCTGTCGTCCACTTCTCCTCCTGCCCCCAATTCCTCCCAGCATCAGAGCCTTTTCCAATGAGTCAAAGCTTCACATGAGGTGGCCAAAGTACTGGAGTTTCAGCTTTAACATCATTCCTTCCAAAGAACACCCAGGGCTGATCTCCTTTAGGATGGTCTGGTTGAATCCCCTTGCAGTCCAAGGGACTCTCAAGAGTCTTCTCCAACACCACAGTTCAAAAGCATCAATTCTTCGGTACTCAGCCTTCTTCACAGTCCAACTCTCACATCCATGGATGACTACTGGAAAATTCTCAAAGTACACTAGATGCAGATTTTTGTCTTAACCAATTGAAACACAAGCCTCAGAATGCTCCTTTGGTTCTTTGGTTTAAGTAAGGGTAAATCTACAAACCCCACTCTCCAGATGACTCAGACCAAAATCTATTTTCTCCTAAAATTGTCAAATGTTTCTGGTGCGGAGTTTATACATTCATCTTGGTCTGATCCTTCTCCACTTTCCGTGTTTTGTTTCGGAAAGCCAGAGGCTCTTTGTGCTGAAGGAGAAAGGCCCAATGAGCCCCAGCCTGGCTGGAGCAGGAGTCTGGTTACTGGACTCATGCTGACACACAGTCCACTGAGTCAGAATCCTGGGCTCTGGGCTCATTTGACCATCTCTGTGCAGCTCCCATTCACACAGAGCCAATAGTCACGCTGGACCAATACTGGAAGGGCACGTGGGAAGTTTTAAACCTGTAGGTATCAGGTGGTGTAACTTTTCCCTTTAATTTTGACGTCCATTCTTGCTGTTTAAGAAGTAATTTCAGAAAATCCATTAATTCATTAACAATTCCCTTTTCCAAAGGAGGCCCAATGAAAACATGGACTGCTGTGAATGAAAGCGGTTTTAGACGCTCTCTTAAAATAAATCACTGACGTCTGTGGGTGGGCTGGTGAGAAGTAGTTTGAGAGGCTAGAGCAACAAACATCCAAGCACTTCTCGGGAAACAAGAAAACAATCTGCGAGTGGAAATAAAGTCAAGAGCAGGATCACCAAGTGAGTATGTTTCACACTCAGGGCAACACCTTTCACGGGGTTTTATTCACACTTTATTTTCGTAACAGTTCTCTTTGATAACAAGTGGCCATGCCTACCTCCAGTGTGCTGGGCCCAGGGAATAAGTAGGTAGAAAATACATCATAAACTGGTATGTTCCTTAATTCCAGATGCCCCAGAAACTATACTCAAGAAGGAAAACTGGCGCAGAATAAGTCAGCGGTGAAATGAGACTGCCTCACCTATTTAGGGGACAGACTTGAGTGCACGTGGTAAGTGGGCTTAACCCCTCTGCACTCTGGGGCCCTTAATTAGGGGTTCCCCAGACCCCAAAGACAGGATCTATATTCATGCACAATACGTTTCTAACGGCAGACTCTGATAATATGACCTTTTAAAATTCTACAGGCTGGCTTCATGTGCTGGCCCTGCAACTTCTGTAGGGCTTTGAGTCTCTGGAAAATGGAAACAACTACTGGACTGTTGTGATTACGACAAGCAATAATATACAAGGGACAAAGCAAGCATTCAATAAATTATACCTTATTGGTCTTGTAAAAGATATTTTGATTCCCAAAGTTTTACAAGAAAATATGATCCTTCACTAAACAATATTTTTCAGCTGCTGCCCAACCAGGGTTTCCTGGCCCTCATCCAACAATTCACAAGTGTTTCTCAGAAGATCTAAGGACAAGAAAAAGGAATTAGGGATGCATCTTCATCTATTTCTGGAAATTTCCACTCTGGGGCCTTTTGCCTTCTCCCCTATCTCGCTGGTTCATTCTTTCAATCATCATTTATTGAAAAGTCTCTATTGAAGACACCAGTGCAGAAGAAAATGAAAATATGAAAAGTCTTTTTCTCCAGGGAGCTTTTGATACAGGGTAGCAGACAAGAAATCAGTGCTCTCTAAGCAGAATCCCTGTAACATAATTTCCCTAGGAATTCAGTCCATTACTTCAAAGACTAGTTAACCTAATCAATAGATTCTTCTTTATTGCTTCTCAACTGCTGTTCTCTCACATACTTGCTCAGCATCCTCACTACCAATCCCAGAGGTGAAACAATCCTTCTTTACATTAACACCAGGCTGAGGGGAGAAACTACACTGGGACCTGCATGTATGTCCCTTTGCCCTCCAATCTTCAGAGCCCCGAGAGAACACTTTCACATGTTTGTTCTGCTGCTGAACCCATTTTTCATGGGGACCACGCACTGCTCTTTCAGATGGCCCACTCAACCATCCTCTCCTCTGCAGTGCTTGCTGTATCCCACCTGAAACATTACTCAGGTCTACTCTTCATTCATTCAGCAACACTTATCAGAGCATCGTAGGAGCCTGCACTGTGCAGACGTGGGAGCTGCTACACTAAGAACCAAGCGGCCGTGGTCCTTGACTTCAGGGACCTCAGCTTACTATTAAGCTGCGAGGGAGTCATGCTCAGTCGTTTCAGCTGTGTCCAACTCTTTGCGACCCCATGGGCTGTAGCCCACCAGGCTCCTCTGTGCATGGGATTCTCCAGGAAAGAATACTGGAGTGGGTTGTGGTGCTTCCTCCAGGGGTTCTTCCCAACCGAGGTCTCCCACATTGCTGGCAGATTCTTTACGGCTGAACCACCGAGGAAACCCTATTAGTCTGTACATTCAACAAAGATTACACGAATATTTGCACAACTTGAAAAGAACTGAGAATTCCAGGTGTTGCAAATCTTAGGATAGTTTTTCTTAGGAAATGACATTTGACAAACAATCTCAATCTCAATGGAAGTTAACTAAGGGTAGAGGCAGGGAAGAGCGTCCAGGCAAAGGGAAGAGCATCTGCAGAGGCCCTGGGCTGAAGGACTTCACATCATTCGAGGATCTGTCTAAACGAAGCCAGGGGAGACTGGGGCAACATCATACATGGGGCTTCATGCCCATCCTAACGAGTTTTGATCTTTCTAGGAGTAATCAGAAGCTTTACAATTTCAAGGCGACAATGCTATGATCGTTTTTACCTGCTCCGTGGCTTCAGAGCAGGCAAGGTCTGGTTTTGCCCACTCGGTTCGCTCCAGCGTCCAGCCAGCGCCCGCTGTCAGCTAGTTCTTACGGAGGCGTCTCGGGAAGGAGTTAGAGTGCAAAGCCTTCCGCGCGGTCCGCGGGCGGGGTTGGGTCGCCGCGCGGGGGAGGGGCGGGCGGCGGTCTGCGCTGGGCACCTCGGGGACCTGAAGCGCGACAGAGTCGGCGCGCTCGGAGCTCTCGCTTCCGCGGAGGCTGCGTCTGGTTCTCGGCGAAGGGCCTAGGAGGTCCAGTCGGCGGAACCCACCGGTCTCTGGGCTCAGAGCCCCAGAAGCCCACGGCGCCCAGGTGAGCCTCGCTGCCCAGGTAGGGCGGCGCGGCCGGCCCGGAAGGCCCTGCGCGCAGCGCCGGGCGCCCCCGCGCGGTGCGAGCGGCCGCCATCTCCGGGCTGCGGCTACGGCGGCGGCTGCGGCGGGCGTGCTGGGCAGTGGGCGGTGTCCCGGAGGCGGTGCGACCCGGCGGTGAGGCCTAGGCCCGCGCGGGAGGTGGGGAGGGGGCTCCGGGCGTCTCCCAGAGACCCGGCCGGGCGGCGGTTTGCTCCTGCTCGGCCAGGCCCTGGAACCCGCGGCTCCGGCCTCTGCCCGACTATAAATTCATTATTTGTCGCAGTCGGAAAAGTGGTGCAGACGTCACAGCGAAGCGCAGGAGCCGAACCTTCCCTCCCGGGGAGCACCGGGTTCGCATTAAGGTGTCTTTCCCTCCAGTCCCCTTTTCCTTGCAAAAATGAGCCGGCTGTATTTTTGCAGAACCCGGATCACAAAGTGCTGCAGCCTGGCTTCTTTGTCTTACCAATACATGCCACGCGTCTGCGCGCGGCTGATGTTTGTCTCCATCCTTTTATTGGCCGCGAACGGGTGCTTTGGTGCCAGGTTTTCCGCGCCTGACCAGGGCTCCACGCTTCCTGAGTGACAAGACTGTGATTCACTCCACGGATTATCTTCACGATGGTGAACAAACAGGTGGTTTTCAGTTCTTACCTATTACAAAAAACGATTCGTTGAACACTGTTTCGTCTGGTTTTGATTGTGTAGAAAAGCTTGTGGTACTCATTGCAAAATGCTCCTTGGAAAAGTTATTCGCGTTTTTTGTGCCTCGCATTTGGGAACACCTGGCTTAGAGAGCTGACAGACTTTGCAGGAGGTCCCAGTGCTGATCCTGCGGATACCATCAACACCTCTTTGTTAAGTTTGTTCAATAGCTGGCCTTACCCTGAGCTTTGCGGAAAAGAAACTGAATACCTTAGTAATTTTTAAAACCGAATTAGGTTTAGCTTGGATAAACCACTACAGTCCCCAGTACGATTAAACCTAAGTTAAAGCACAATTCAAGCTGGGATTAGATAAATAGTGGAAACGTTTTAAAGTCCTACTCTGAAACATGGATGTTGAGTTGCTAGGACAGGGATTTTAAATGATTATGCTGAGGGATGTGTCACTAGAGCCTCAAGAAACTTGCCGTGAAGACATGTGAGCTTTCAAGTAAGTGACATTGTCCTTATCAGTGAAAATAATTGGAATTTGTTTTTCCATCCTTTTTACTTACATTTTAAAACCTGTGTGCTGAAATAGAGGGAATTTTCCTTTGTAATGATCATTTTCCAGTTTGATCTCATAGTCTTGATAATTAAATGTATGTATAAGTTTAAAATGACAATGGATGAATTTCTTTCTCTCAAGTTTTAAAGGGTGGGCTTCCCTGGTCTTCCACCCATTTGGCAGGGCTAGGATCCTTTCCCTGGGGGCCTTTTCTGTTCTTTGTTGATGTTTAGTCCCTAAGTCGTGTCTGACTCAGTTTTGAGACGTAGCCCACCAGGCTTTCTGACCAAGGATTTTCCAGGCAGGAATACTGGAGTGGGTTGCCATTTCCTTCTCCAGGTGATCTTCCTGACCCGGGGATTTATTGAACAGCAGCCCCCGCCATCCCCCCCACCATACCCCCATCTCCGGTGTTGGCAGACAGATTCTTTTCCTCTGAGCCACCTGGGTTGCCCTGTTCTGTTCTTTACTGCTTCCCTTTCCAAGGACAGTCCCATGGCTGTGCTGTAATCGTTTGTCTCTCCAGAGTCTCTCACTCTGAGCTTAGTGCCTGGCATATGATTGACTGATGATTGCTAGCATGGTGGATGAATTTAGAATATGACAGTAGCTTAGAGATTTGTGTGACAGGTAAATTTATTATTCAAATGAGTAAGGTAGAAACCCAGGACATGGACAGCTGTGATCATCTCTTGGTCATAAGCGAAATCATATTCCAAGAAACACTACTGGCATCCACTACTCGGATTGTTGGTTTTTTTTTAAATAGTTTTGCTGAGATATAATTCATATACCTACAATTCACCCATCTAAAGGATACAATTCAATGGGTTTTTTGTGTATTACAGAATTAATTTTTTAAAGTTATGATCAATATATGACATAAAAATTGCCATTTAAAAATGTCCAGTTCAGTGACTTAAATGAACATAAAGTTCATTTATGATGTACAGCCATCACCACTATTTCCAAAACATTTTCAACACCTTCAACTGACACTCCCTCAATAAATGTTGAATGTATGAATGAATGTTGATAGTAGAGAGAAGAATATTTTAGGTGACCTTGATTTCTAACCTCTCTTCTAATTTGTGTTGTCTTTTATGCTTTATATGAAATATAATTAAGAGAGGACTAAGCCTTATCTTAGTGTGGTAATATTTGAAATTCCTTAAAGTTATATGACATAAAAATTGCCATTTAAAAATGTCCAGTTCAGTGACTTAAATGAACATAAAGTTCATTTATGATGTACAGCCATCACCACTATTTCCAAAACATTTTCAACACCTTCAACTGACACTCCCTCAATAAATGTTGAATGTATGAATGAATGTTGATAGTAGAGAGAAGAATATTTTAGGTGACCTTGATTTCTAACCTCTCTTCTAATTTGTGTTGTCTTTTATGCTTTATATGAAATATAATTAAGAGAGGACTAAGCCTTATCTTAGTGTGGTAATATTTGAAATTCCTTAAAGTGAAAAACTGGGCAAATCTTTCAAGTTTGTTGAATTATTGAACATTCTAGAGTTTCTAAAAGTTGTAGAGCATAATCTGAGTGATATCCAAACTTTACTCTGATTTTAAAAATACAGGTACCCTAGGTTATATTATGCTATTTAGCTTACTCTATTGCTCTGTCTTCTTTTTGCTCTGATAGTTGCAGAATACCCCCCACTTTCAGAGGAGATATCCTAAGAGGTGTTTTTAAGACTAGAAAAATCCACAAATATATAAGGTGCTAATTTTAAAAAGGGATTTATTTTAGGTACAATGTATTTTGAATCTTTAGGTTTTATTCTAAAATGTTTAGCTTTTCTTTGCCTGTTGGGTTTCCTTTATGGGTGCTAAGGTCTTCTTTAATATCTTTTAAAAAGCGATTTGTCACGTTTGGTTATTTCCAGACAAAAAAAGATTGGCAATCTCCCATTTTTACAAGGAGAGAGCACCCTTGGACATCTATATGGAAGAGACTAGACTAGAGTAGGTCTTAGAAGCAAAAAAAATAGTTGAATTTATTATTCAGTAGGTTTGACAGGGGTACAGTTGTTAATCCTACATCTTCAAATGTGGATGGTTTCCTATGCATGTGAGTATTACATGTGCTTCTGATTTTTAGTATTATAGCCCAGATAATTACCCAGGTGTTCTGGACTCTGGATTTGGCTCAGACTCTTCTGATGACCTGAGCAAACCATATAACTTTTGTGAATCATTATTGGGACTAGTAAATTAACTGGTTTGAGTAAGTGGGCAAATTTCTAAGAGCAATTAAGTTTGCTCTTAGAAAGCAAACTAGTACATCCCTGGCTCCTTCCTGCAACTTAATGTTTCTTTGAAGTTATCTTTAAAAAAATTTTTAATTATGTATTGTACCATAACACGGCTTTGTAAATTTTAATATGAAGATTGAATTTTAAATTTGTTACTACCATGTAACATGGATGCCTCCAGAGAATGCATTCTGTTTATCCTGGGGTTTTCTGTATTCCCTGACCTACTACCTCATACCCTTGGGACTTCTTCTCAATTTGAGAAGCAAGGGACCCAGAGGACCTCTATGTCTCTTGCAACTCTGACATGGCATGATACTTGAAATAAACTAGAGTTTATTCTCTTAGTTTTAGGAAATCATAAATCCATAACAGGGAAAAATATGACTGACTGGTTTGCATGATTTAATTTATTTCCCTGACAATTAGAAATTGCAATTGTATGTAAAAGCTGTTTCATCAGAAACTGCATGCATTTTAAGAAATGGATTGCAAAGTTAGAAAAACTCTTTGCACGTGTCATCTTTGTTGCTCTCAGTCTTTCTTTGCTGCACTTCTGCTTTTTTCTTTCCTGGCTCCTAATTGGATTAAAGACTGTTTTGCCAACCATGGCATCTGGAGATGACAGTCCTATCTTTGAGGATGACGAAAGGTAAATGTCTTGTATTGTAATAAAACTGGATTATGAACCTTTAAAGATAGACTTTAATCATCCAGGAGAGTATCCAGGCTACTTTTTTGGAGAACACATTTTGAATACTACAGAATGCATAGTTTTGCTTCTCTTTGATTTCCAGCAAGGGTGGTGAACACCTGGCATGGAGGTGGTCACCGCTAATGTGGCATCCTTTCCCATAAAACCTGGATGTGAGGTGTGCAAATCCCTCTCAGCACAACATTTTTGGCAGTCACTTCCAAAATGATATAAAATCTATTTACTGTTTCTGGTTTAGAGCCTACAAAGGAGCTCAGAGTGAATGAAGAGGAGGATGTGGTTAAGAGAATAGACTCTGGGACCAGACTTCTAAAATTACATCCCACCTGCCACTTACTGTCATTGTGATCTTAGACAAGGCTTTAGCCTCTCTGAGCCTCAGTTTCCTCATCTGTAAACAGAGGAATAATAGTACCCACCTCATGGTGAGGATTCTTTGAGTTACTGTGTGTAAAGCTCTTAGAACAGTGATTGGCACATAGTAAGTACTAAATAACTATTAGCTATGAACATTACTGCTGTAATGTTACTTCCCTCAAAGCTAAAAATTTGTATCAGTCTAAAAATATTACTTATATATAATATATATTTTATATGAAGACATTAATATAAAGTGCATGTTTAAGTTGTGCCAGAAATGTCACAAAACAGAATCCTTTATATTTTTAATAAGATTTCCTGTAATAATGACAAGATTACTATCTTGCATAACATTTTTGTATCTATTACAGAACATTTCTTCCATGACTTTTTTTCTACATCTTAGTATTTTTAAATTAGAACCTTTTTTGTTAAAGTGAATCCCTAGTTATTGGTTCAAATATAAAAGGTTTTAAGAATTCTTGCTTTAGAGTGATAGGATCTGAAATGATAAAACAAGAATTAAATATTCTGCTTTTTAAATGACAGGAGGGAGGAGTAGAAACTTTTTACTGACCTTTCTGTCGCCAAACTTAGAATACTGTCCTGGATAAACTGATTGATTCTTAATCCTATTACTAATAAGGTGACTTTGGAATTATCTGACTGTATACCCATAGATAGTAATTTGATCTTAAAAGAATGCATAACAGGGTAAAAATAGTTACATGGATTCTAAGTAGGCTTTCTTAGCTTACATCACTTTAATATTTTGTAATTTTAGGTCTTTTTAAGAATTAATTGGTTATTATGTTACTGTTTTTGCCTATTATAATTACTTAATTTTATTCCCTTAGCCCTCCTTACAGCCTGGAAAAAATGACAGATCTTGTAGCTGTTTGGGAAGTTGCTTTAAGTGATGGAATCCATAAAATTGAATTTGAACATGGGACCACATCAGGCAAACGAGTGGTGTATGTAGATGGGAAGGTAGGAAAAAATATTACTTTGTGAAATACAGCGTACAGAGAAGCTTGATTTTGCTAATGTATATTCATCCTATGTGAATTCAATGCTTTTCCCTTACAGTGGTTATATATATATTGGCTTGTATCATTTTGACATACAAAGCAGACTAATAATAGTTGTGGAATTCATAGCCTATAACATCTAATATTTAACTTTAAAATGCCTTTATTTTCTAAAATCTTTGTACCATGAAGTAATAAAATCACATCTAAATAGCATTGCCATTTATTCCCTTTAATTATATTATTTCCAAAGTTAAACATTAAATTTTCTCCCATTTCTATGTTTTTAACTTCTGTATTTTATTATTACTTAGGAAGTGATAAGAAAAGAATGGATGTTCAAATTGGTGGGCAAAGAAACCTTCTGCGTTGGAGCTGCAAAGACAAAAGCAGCCATCAATATTGATGCTGTCAGTGGTTTTGCTTATGAATATACTCTGGAAATTAATGGGAAAAGTCTCAAGAAGTATATGGAGAACAGATCAAAAACCACCAATACTTGGGTATTACATTTGGATAGTGAGGACTTTAGAGTTGTGTTAGGTAAGTGAAAGCCATTTCTGCAGAATTTATTGGCTTTTTATGACAGCTGTTTACTTTAGTTCCTCTGGCTCTCCAGACCTTTCATGGGAGCTTTGAATAGGAGACTGTTACGTGCAGGTGTGTTTCTCATGTGTCCTCTGGGAATGAAGTATTTGTTGATTTACCAATTTATATGGAAAATATGAGAGACAGATTTTATAGGGGTAGATTTGAAAATTACAAATTTGGGTTTAAAAAGAGAAATATTAACGTAGACATTTAATTTGTCATTATTTGATGTTTCTCTTCAAAAGAATGTGTAAAGTCAGTTGGAAATTTAAGGTTTATCAGAAAGAAGGGAATTTTTCTCTAGGTTTAGTACTACCGCAGATCAAAATAATCAAAGTCCAGGTAAAGTAGATTAAAAAATAAAAAGTAAGCCATTGATCCTTAAGCTAAGTTCTACTGTTACGGATTGCCATCTGTGTTCATGATTTTATTGGGCCTACAAAACTTGAAAGACAAGTATTTTCTACCTTTGTTCATTACTGGCTACTCCTAGTATTTTCTGCTTCTCATATCACTGAAGGTGAAAGTGTTAGTCACTCAGTAGTGTCCAACTATTTTGCAAACCTACCAGGCTTCTCTGTCCATGGAATTCTCCAGGCAAGAATCCTAGAATGGGTTGCCATCCCCTTCTCAATCCAGGATTGAACGCAGGTCTCCAGCACTGCAGGTGGATTCTTTACCATATGAACTAGCCTCCTATCGCTAAGTTAAGAGTTACCAGGGAATCCAAGATCATGTAGATATCTCATTGATTTATTGATTGATTTAGGTAATACTGAGAACCTCATAAATGGCAGCTTATTGAGGATACGTAAATGAAGAGACTTTGTCCATGTCTTTTAAGAGAGTATAGTTTAACTGAATGCTAGAAAAATTTTTTAAGAATGAAAAGTACTTATCAAGTAATAAATGCATATGGTTGGAAAAAAGAAACCAAAAAAAAAACCCTCCTGTATGGTTTATTTATTAAAGAAATTTGGTCAGATTTTTCTTGAAGAGGATAGGATATGGTCTGAATTTTGTGGATTCCATTCCTGTGGTATTCTTCTATTACTATTTCCTGCAAGTTGGTATTTGAGGAATTGATCAAATTTAAGGTTTTTAAAATTTTCAGTTAAGACCACTTTATATTTATTCTGTCAAGAGGCACATGGTTATGCTTTGTCTAATTTTTTGATATTGGCACCACTAATACCTAAGTGCCTATATCCATTAACTCATTGGCAGATGGATATATTCTGATTCCATCATTTCTTGTTCATTAGCTGGAGTGTTTATACAGTGAGAAACTTCCTGTGTACAGTGGGAAACTTTCTGTTGTCTACTGTTTAGTTACACAGAGGTACAGTTTTGTATAACAAATGTAGGATCACAGCTTGTTTTCCCTTAACTACCAGTTTTCAAGATATTAAATTGACTCCTTTTTCTTTGCTAAAGGTGATCATTTAGGTGTTTGTTTGTTTTTTAATCATTGGGCTTCCCAAGTAACTTGTGGATTTAAACAAATTGTGGTATTTCAGTACACTGCAATTATTATCCTTACTGATGCTAAAATCGTCTCATTTTTGGCCAATGTGGTACTCTTTAGATTGGCTCCCAAGTAAAGGGAACTGTGTACATGCATGAAGTGAAGTGAAGTGGCTCAGTCGTGCCCAATTCTTTGTGACCCCATGGACAGTAGGCTGCACCAAGCTCCTCCATCCATGGGATTTTCTAGGCAAGAGTACTGGAATGGGTTGCCGTTTCCTTCTCCAGGGAATCTCTCCGACCCAGGGATCAAACCCAGGTCTCCTGCATTGTAGACAGACACTTTACCATCTGAACCACCAGGTAAATAGATATCAGGAGGAACAGGGGAGAGGGAGAGAGTTTATAAGAAAATAAAATAGCTTATGAGTTCATACTGATGCTTGTAATTCAACTTCTGGGATACCAGGTATTTTTATTTAATCTCCTCTAATATCTTTATGTTCATTCTTCCACACTGAGAATCCTTCTTCTCAGGGACACAGAGGAAGATGCAAATAGAATATAATTACTTATTTCCTTTGTGCCATAATTATGTACATACTAATCTCAGTTAACAACAGAAATACTCTACCACCATTAATACTGCCCCAAATTTGTCTTCCTTGGTGGCTCAGTGGTAAAGAATCTGCCTGCAGTGCAGAGCCACAGGAGACACAGGTTTGATCCCTAGATTGGTAAGATCTCCTGGAGGAGGGCATGACATCCCACTCCAGTATTCTTGCCTGGAAAATCCCATGGACAGAGGAGCGTGGCGGGCTACAGTCCACAGGGTTACTAAGAGTCAGACACGACTGAAGCGACTTGGCAAGTATGCTTGCCCACAATTTAAAACAACTTTTTGCATATCATTTTCCAATTGTACTGTATCTACACTGCCAGAACATACAGCTGTTATATACTATGCTAGGCTGCCATTGGGTGGCCACTCCCATATCCCCTGGGCCCTCTGTCTTTCGCTCCATGCCTCTAGCCCAGCTCAAAGTCCTTTTTCCACTCTCCAAGTGAGGCTTCTGTCTTGAGGTGCAGGGAGAAAAGACTCTGTTCCTGGTGTAGATGGCTTGTCAGATGGCACCTCATCCTTGACCCCCAGGCAGCCTTTGACCCTCAGACTCCATATAAACACACAGGTCCTGCTCTTCTCTAGTCTTTGTTATAACATCCAAAGCTTGTCTTCTGGCTGCTTGATGACTGTAGTCTTCTCTCCTGACACTCCTGGGGACCCTGACATTCACAAGTGGTTCTGGGAATCTTCCCCAATTCCTCTAATATCTTTATGTTCATTCTTCCACACTGAGAATCCTTCTTCTCAGGGACACAGAGGAAGATGCAAATAGAATATAATTACTTATTTCCTTTGTGCCATAATTATGTACATACTAATCTCAGTTAACAACAGAAATACTCTACCACCATTAATACTGCCCCAAATTTGTCTTCCTTGGTGGCTCAGTGGTAAAGAATCTGCCTGCAGTGCAGAGCCACAGGAGACACAGGTTTGATCCCTAGATTGGTAAGATCTCCTGGAGGAGGGCATGACATCCCACTCCAGTATTCTTGCCTGGAAAATCCCATGGACAGAGGAGCGTGGCGGGCTACAGTCCACAGGGTTACTAAGAGTCAGACACGACTGAAGCGACTTGGCAAGTATGCTTGCCCACAATTTAAAACAACTTTTTGCATATCATTTTCCAATTGTACTGTATCTACACTGCCAGAACATACAGCTGTTATATACTATGCTAGGCTGCCATTGGGTGGCCACTCCCATATCCCCTGGGCCCTCTGTCTTTCGCTCCATGCCTCTAGCCCAGCTCAAAGTCCTTTTTCCACTCTCCAAGTGAGGCTTCTGTCTTGAGGTGCAGGGAGAAAAGACTCTGTTCCTGGTGTAGATGGCTTGTCAGATGGCACCTCATCCTTGACCCCCAGGCAGCCTTTGACCCTCAGACTCCATATAAACACACAGGTCCTGCTCTTCTCTAGTCTTTGTTATAACATCCAAAGCTTGTCTTCTGGCTGCTTGATGACTGTAGTCTTCTCTCCTGACACTCCTGGGGACCCTGACATTCACAAGTGGTTCTGGGAATCTTCCCCAAAATGCACGTATGTCTGTCTGTGCACATGGCATACATATAGTTCAGTTGGTAAAGAACCCACCTGCAATGCAGGAGACCCCGGTTTGATTCCTGGGTCAGGAAGATCCTCTGGAGAAGGGACAGACCACCCACTCCAGCATTCTTGGGCTTCCCTTGTGGCTCAGCTGGCTAAGAATCTGCCAGCAATGCAAGAGACCTGGGTTCAGTCCCTGGGTTGGGAAGATCCCCTGGAGAAGGGAAAGGCTACTCACCCCAGTATTCTGGCCTAGAGAATTCCATGGTATAGTCCATGGGGTCACAAAGAGTTGGACATGACTGAGTGACTTTCACTTTCACTTTCCCTGGAGTGAACTGTGGCCACTTAGCTAATGCCCAAGTGTATCATGGCAACATTTTGCTCTATTGTGTCAGCACTGTACTCAGCACAGCCTATCAAATACTATATTTTTTATGATGATTCTGTTGTACTCTTCAGTATGAAATTTACGGAGAGGGCAATGGCACCCCACTCCAGTACTCTTGCCTGGAAAATCCCATGGACGGAGGAGCCTGGTAGGCTACAGTCCATGGTGTTGGTAAGAGTCCAACACGACTGAGCGACTTCACTTTCACTTTTCACTTTCATGCATTGGAGAAGAAAATGGCAACCCACTCCAGAATTCTTGCCTGGAGAATCCCAGGGATGGTGGAGCCTGGAGGGCTGCCATCTATGGGGTAGCACAGAGTCGGACACAACTAAAGCGACTTAGCAGCAGCAGCAGTATGAAATTTAAGGCTAAATTGCTGTCTGTCTATATGATCGCTACGCAGCCTGTTTTGTGGTCTCTTTGTGCCTTCTTCCAGGTGGGTCACTATGAGAGGCAGGGAGAATCAACCAGTCTCTTGATGTTAAAGAAAATATTGGGAAGGATAAATTAGGAGTTTGGGATTAACAGACGCACACTGCATATATAAAATACATAACCAACAAGAACCTATTATATAGATCTATTCAGTATTTTGTAATAATCTACAAAGGGGAAGAACCTGAAAAAGGAAAGCAATATTGGCTACCATCCAAAAAGTAAAAATGAATTGAAAAAAAAAATTAAAGGGATATGGTCAAATATTATATTATTTGAAATATGCAGGTTTTTAAAAAGCCCAAAGCACTCTTTAATTTGCTAAAATATATTGATATCCTAAATGGAAACATATTGTAATCCTGGAAGTTGTAAACCCTTCTTTGATTCAATACCAGATCTTAGAAATTTAATTAAGATACTTCAGATGATATTAAAAAAAAAGGACATTCTCATATGGAAAGGTCTCTTGTTACATTCATTTGTCTGCATCGTCCTTTATAGATTTTCTGTAACAAATCTTGTCAGTATGTATTATATCATGATTATGTCTTAAAAGAGTGGTTTCATTTTGATTTTGTCTGTGAACAAAAAAAAAACACAATTTCTTCAAATTTGGAAGAATTTCAAACCCATGAAAAGTTAATGGAGTTTTCAAAATCCAGTGTATCAAACTTTTCTTAAAATGATAAAGAGTTAACTTTATCTTTAAATCGCAGGTTATAATTTGTTGTAATCGGTTACCTTTACAGAGAAAGACACTCTGGATGTATGGTGCAATGGTAAAAAAATGGAGACTGCGGTGAGTTGATCATTTGATTGCTGTCACCATGGCCATGAGTGACCAGTGAAATGTTGCTGTGTTTCCTAACTGTGCAGATTTTTATAATTAATGAAGGTCCTTTTGGTTAAAACCAAAAAATAGATGAAGTAATCCTGACTGCAGAATCTGAAGCCTGAGGTAGTGAGAGTTTGGAAATAATTCATCTTGTGATTGGCACCAGCCTCGGACCTGGCTTGTCCTCTCCTGGACCATTGTCTATCCTAAAAAGATCTATCCCATTTTTAAAACAATTCCTCCCCAAAGGTTGCATCCTCCTGTGTTTATCCTGGTTTAAGTGGTGCTTTATACTACTGTTTCTCAAATTTGCATGCACAGAATCATCTCAGATCTTGTTAAAATGCATGTTCTAACACGTCCTCAGGTGATGCCCAAGTTGCTGGCCCATGGTCACACTCTGAATAGGAAAGCTTTACACCAAACACTCAAAAAAGATGGTTACTTTCTAAAAGCAAAGTTTGTAAAAAAGAAATGAAGCGCACAGTGTCAGATGATACAAAGGCAAACAGGAAAGGGCACTGTCACAAACCCCAGAAGACAAGAGGAATTTGTAGACTAGCAGTGCTGAGAGGCTGCCCCGATCATCGTAGCTGAGAAAACCCTAGTGTGTGGGACTTTTGCTGTCTTGCACTGTTACGGCTGTGGTGGGATGAGTATAGAAGTGAATTTCAAGTAGGTAGGATATAATCATTGTGTGCACAGCAAAGGAGGAAGTGAAGCAGAGGAGACAGTCCTAGACACAGGGAGTGTGGGCCTAGGAGCTGGAATCACTGGGGGGAAATATCCACATGTTATGGGATCAGCTGGCAAGTAGGGCATCCCATCCTGGATGTCCCCTTTCATGCTGACTTCAGTTGTGACACCAGAGCTAGACATGATGAAAAGCATGAGAAGCTCTCTTTGGCAGCATACCGCAGCTAGCTACCCATTGTGGTTGCTGCTGTTACTTTCTTTGTCTGTTGTAGGTCTGGGAGGGTGAGATGTCCTTGGAGGGAAGGCCTGGAATGAATTTATTTAGTAAACAAGCTAGAATCTGCTGGGCCTTGCAACTACTTCTAAGGAAGTGCATAAGCCAGAAATCAAAAGTTACAAAGATTTAAGTGTTTCTGTTTCTTAATCCTGATATTAATTCCTGAAGGGAAATGCAACCAGGGTTCACTCAAAATTGAATGTCAGCGTTTGAGCCACCCTCCGGGTTCCATCTGCCCACGGAGACTTTTAAGCAGAGAGGCTTAGTGAGCTTTTCAGTATTTTAGGGCCTGTTTTGGACCTGATTCAGTTACCATTAACATGGATTGGGTACCTGCTGTGGGCCCAATGCCATACCTGGTGGTCCTTTCTGTTCTTTCTGTCCTACCATGGAAATTTCTAGATGGAGAGTCAGCAGTTTGGGGTTACATTCCCTCCAATTCTCCAGGAATTCTCCCGTGCAAAAGTAGCATTGTTTCAAGAATGTGGTTGTAAATAAGAAGCTGAAATGATACCCATCCACAATGTCTTTGTTCCTGACAAGAAGCCCCACAGTGTTTGGACAATACCTCTCTCTCACCCAGTTGTCTCCTTGTAACTGCAGCCTAGTTGGCAAGGTGGTTTTGGCAGCTCAGTGTCAGGCAGCCTTCCCCAGCACTATTCACACCTGCTCTCGCTGCCTGTGAGCTGCAGCTTTTTTTTTTCCCATTTCCTTTTCATCTTAAAGCATCATGACCAGATTATGTATCTGTCAAATGCTAAGAAGCAACTTACAAGGATTGTGTCACTCAAGCCTTGCTCTCCTCTCTAAATTGATTTTGACAGAAGTATGCCCTAAAGGCTTTTTTCAAAACTCAATATGAAAAGGGCTAAAAGAATACACTGGACTCCAGGATCAGCACCCCACCCCCAGTCCTTGCGGTGGTCAGTCCACATCCATGTTGGCCAGATTCTTCCCAGAGAAGGAAAAGCTTCCCTCTCTGATGCCTCCTGTGCTTTCTTGGTTAGATAATGCTAGCAGCGGGGCCTTGCTCTGTCTGCGTTGGCTGCCAGGAAGCTCATAGCCAAGTTGTACGTCTGATAGTCCTTCTTTTGCTTCTTGGCATAATTCATTTTTATCCTCTAAGCCTCATGCTCTTCCTTACTTTTTTGTGCTACTTGGCCCCTATCTTTTTACTCTAAATCAGTGCTGTTCAACAGAAATATCGTATGAGCCACAGATATGAGCTTCATATATAACTTTTCTAATAACTACATTTTGAAAGTCTTACAGTGAAGTTAATCTTAATAAGATTTAGGTCACTGTATCGAAAATATTATTATTTAAAATGTAATAAATATATAAAGTTTCCAATGACTTTTTTTTAACCATTCTTTGTGTCATACTAAGTCTTCCAAATCCAGGGTATATTTTCCCCGTTAATAGAGTATCTCATTTCAGACTCACCACATTCCATGCTCGATTGCAAACTGTGGCCAGGGGCTGATGTACCATATACAGCAAGTCTATACTCAGTTCAGTTCAGTTGCTCTGTTGTGTCCAACTTTTTGTGACCCCATGCACTGTAGCACGCCAGGCTTTCTGTCCATCATCAACTCCCGGAGCTTACTCAAACTCATGTCCATCGAGTCGGTGATGCCATCCAACTGTCTCACCTTCTGTCATCCCCTTTTCCTCCTGCTTTCAGTCTTTCTCAACATCAGGGTCTTTTCCAATGACTCAGTTCTTTGCATCAAGTGGCCAAAGTATTGGAGTTTCAGCTTCAGCACCAGTCCTTCCAATGAATATTCAGGACTGATTTCCTTTAGGATTGACTGCTTTGATCTCCTTGCAGTCCAAGGGACTCTCAAGAGTCTTCTCCAACACCACAGTTCAAAGGCATCAATTCTTCAGCACTCAGCTTTGTTTCTAGTCCAACTCTCACATCCATACGTGACTACTGGAAAAACCATAGCCTTGACTAGATGGACCTTTGTTGGCAAAGTAATGTCTCGGCTTTTTAATATGTTGTCTAGGTTGGTCATAGCTTTTCTTCCAAGGAGCAAGTGTCTTTTAATTTCATGGCTTCAGTAACCATCTGCAGTGATTATTTTGGAACCCAAGAAGATAAAGTCTGTCACTGTTTCCATTGTTTCCCCATGTATTTCCCATGAAATGATGGAACCGGATGCCATAATCTTACTTTTTTGAATGTTGAGTTTTAAGCCAACTTTTTCATAGTCCTCTTTCACTTTCATCAAGAGGCTCTTTAGTTCTTCACTTTCTGTCATAAGTGTGGTGTCATCTGTATATCTGAGGTTATTGATATCTCTCCCAGCAATCTTGATTCCAGCTTGTGCTTCATCTAGCCCAGCATTTCACATGACATACCCTGCATATGTGTTAAATAAACAGGGTGACAATATACAACCTTGACGTACTGCTTTCCCTATTTGGAACTAGTCTGTTGTGCCATGTCCAGTTCTAACTGTTGCTTCCTGGCCTGCATACAGATTTCTCAGGAGGCAGGTCAGGTGGTCTGGTATTCCCATCTCTTTCAGAATTTTCCACAGTTTGTTGTGATCCACACAGTCAAAGGCTTTGGCATAGTCAGTAAAGCAGATGTTTTTCTAGAACTCTCTTGCTTTTTCAGTGATCCAGTGGATTTTGGCAATTTGATCTCTGGTTCCTCTGGCTTTTCTAAATCCAACTTGAACATCAGGAAGTTCATGGTTCACATACTGTTGAAGCCTGACTTGGAAAATTCTGAGCCTTACTTTGCTAGTGTGCAAGGTGAGAGAAATTTGTGTGGTAGTTTGAGCATTCTTTGGCATTGCCTATCTTTGAGATTAAAATGAAAACTGACCTTTTCCAGTGCTGTGGCCACTGCTGAGTTTTCTAAATTTGCTGGCATATTGAGTGCATTATTTTCACAGCATCATCTTATAGGATTTGAAATAGCTCAACTGGAATTCTGTCACCTCCACTAGCTTTGTTTGTAGTGATTCTTCGTAAGGCCCATTTGACTTCGCATTCCAGGATGTCTAGCTCTAGGTGAGTGATCACACCATCGTGGTTATCTGGGTCATGAAGATCTTTTTGTATGGTTCTTCTGTGTATTATTGCCACCTCTTCTTACAGTAGTGTTAGATTTTATGTTATTTACATTATGTATTTATTTTAAGCTACCTATAGCCTGAGGAATCTGATTTTTAGAGTGGTGAAGAACACTCCAGCCCTTAGTGACTGGGGTCTTCAGCAAGTTATTTAATGACTATGTGCCTGTTTCCTCATGTACAAAATGTGGATAATAATTATACTCCAATCAGGTTATTGTGAGGATGTCATAAAACAGTGCATGTAAACCATTCTTTGTATAGAAGGAATCACAAATTTCCTATCATTTTTACTTTTGAAAATAGTCTATATTATCTGCATAGTATATGTTATAGACACATAGCCACGAGATATACTTTTTTTCCCTCTGAAACAAGTTCTTAAGGACTATAGTGGGTACAAATAAAAGAGTTTCCATTTATGATTGAGACCTTAAAACACCTAAAAATAAGCTTCTAATTTTAATTTTGCAAAGCTTACCATTGAGCTAACATGTACTTCATCATGCCTCCATTTCTCAGTGATGTTAATGCTCTGGTCAAAGATAAATGTTTCTGGAACACTAATTCCTCCTTCGTTTGTTTGCCTAGGGTGAGTTTGTAGATGATGGGACTGAAACTCACTTCAATATTGGGACTCATGACTGTTACATAAAGGCTGTCAGTAGCGGCAAGCGGAAAGAAGGAATTATTCATAGTCTCATTGTGGATAACAGAGAAATCCCGGAGATTGTTGAATGACTTCATGCTAATGAATTTTAATCTTAAGAAGTAAAGATCAGGACTTTTAAATTACGGTGGTAATTAAATATGTTCAGCGTGTACTTTTCAGTACATCTAGTAATCCTGATTTTTAGTTACTTGAAACTAGTGTTTTAAGCATCAGGAAAAAAATATGTATCATGAAAATTGCAATTTATTTTGTAAATAATATAAAATGTTTTAGAGTCAAATGGAAAACAAGATATGGACCAAAAAATCACTAATGTTTCATAGGAGCAACTATTACTATAATAAACACTATAAAGTAACATCGGTGCTGCTTGATTTGTCTTTCTCAAAATGGATGTCTTTGTATATATTTTTTAAATGTATTTCTGACCAATGCATTCCCTTTAAACTTTTTTTGTTGTTTATACTTCTTGGCCACACTGTGTCTTCACTGCTTTGGGTGGGCTTTCTCTGGTTGTGAGGAGGAGAGGCTACTCTTCTTTGCGGTGCACAGGCTTCTCATTGCAGTGGCTTCTCTCGTGGAGCACAGACTCTAGAGCAAGGGTTTGAGGCAGGAGACAGTGGGTCTCTGGGCCAGACACGTGGTGTTTGTCAAGTGGAGTAAAACTGAGCCTTTGTTCTCACCCAGATACTCCAAGGACAAAGCAAGTGGTAGAAGCTGAGTTCTGTAAAGCAAAGAGATGTGCCCACTCCTGAGGTCAAGGAAGACTTCCCTGTCTCCACATGTGCAGGAAGTCTTCTTGGGAGTCAGAAAGTGATGGAACCCCACTCTATAATCAGTGTGCATGCGCAGCCATAGGCTTCTACGGTGGGATCCATCTTAGCAAAAAGTTGTGCATACATCTTGGGGAGGATCTATGGACCACTCAGGTGTGAAAAGAGAAACAATTGGCCAAGAGTAAGCAAAGACCCAGAAGGACTGTCCTAATAAGAGAATGACATCACCTCGGTACCGTACTGCTCCTCCTCACTCAGGACACCCGCATTTCTCTCCAGGTGTGTCTCTGCCTAGTGTCTGGCGTACTGCACTCCTCCTCACTCAGGACGCCCACACTCCCCTCTGGGTGTGTCTCTGCCTAGTGTCCGATGCACTGTACTCGCCATTAGAGAGGCTGCCCATATCTTTTCTCTTGGGTGTGTATCTCTGCCCTGCTTCTGAGTTTGCTAAACAAACTGGTTTCCTGTGTGCTCTCCCATACATTGTGCTGTGACTCTAATAATACACTTTGTACCTATTTTTGCAGTTTTTGCCTCCTTGAAACATTCTTGCATTCAAATAGGGGCAAAAACCAGGGTCACTTTGCTTCTAGCCCTGAGTCCCTGGTGGTCTAATGGGTAGACTCTTGGTCTTCTTTCAGGCTCCTCGGGTTTAACTCCTGGGCAGGGAAATAAGGTCGCTCCTCAGGACCATTCACAGCTCTCCCTCTGAGATCAGGCTTAGTAGTTGTGCTGTTTGGGCTTTGTTGCTCCATGGCATGTGGGATCTTCCCGGACCAGGGATCAAATCCATGTCTCGTGCCTTGGCAAGTAGATTCTTAACCATTGAACCACCAGAGAAATCCTCTTTGTAGCACTAGTCATAGCAAACAGCCTCTTCCAACAACACAAGAGAAGACTACACATGGACATCGCCAGATAGTCAACACCGAAATCAGATTGATTATATTCTTTGCAGCCAAAGATGGAGAAGCGCTATACAGTCAACAAAAACAAGACCAGGAGCTGACTGTGGCTCAGATCATGAACTCCTTATTACCAAATTCAGATTCAAACTGAAGAAAGTAGGGAATACCACCAGACCATTAAGGTATGACCTAAATCAAATCCCTTCTGATTATACAGTGGAAGTGAGAAATAGATTTAGGGGCCTAGATCTGATAGAGTTCCTGATGAACTATGGACTGAGGTTCGTGACATTGTACAGGAGACAAGGATTAAGACCATCCCCATGGAAAAGAAATGCAAAAAAGCAAAATGGCTGTCTGGGGAGGCCTTACAAGTAGCTGTGAAAAGAAGAGAGGTGAAAAGCAAAGGAGAAAGGGAAAGATATAAGCATCTGAATGCAGATTTCCAGAGAATAGCAAGAAGAGATTTAAAAAAAAGGCTTCTTCAGCGATCAATGCAAAGAAATAGAGGAAAAGAATAGAATGGGAAAGACTAGAGATCTCTTCAAGAAAGTCAGAGATACCAAGGGAACATTTCATGTAAAGATGGGCTCCATAAAGGACAGAAATGGTCTGGACCTAACAGAAGCAGAAGATATTAAAAAGAGGTGGCAAAAATACATGAAAGAACTCTACAGAAAAGATCTTCATGACCCAGATAATCATGATGATGTGATCACTCATCTAGAGCCAGACATCTTGGAATGTGAAGTCAAATAGGCCTTAGAAAGCATCACTACGAACAAAGCTAGTGGAGGTGATGGAATTCCAGTAGAGCTGTTTCAAATCCTGAAAGATGATGCTGTGAAAGTGCTGCACTCAATATGCCAGCAAATTTGGAAAACTCAGCAGTGGCCACAGGACTGGAAAAGGTCAGTTTACATTCCAGTTCCAAAGAAAGGCAATGCCAAAGAATGCTCAAACTACCACACAATTGCACTCATCTCACACACTAGTAAAGTAATGCTCAAAATTCTCCAAGCCAGGCTTCAGCAATACGTGAACCATGAACTCCCTGATGTTCAAGCTGGTTTTAGAAAAGGCAGAGGAACCAGAGCTCAAATTGCCAACATCTGCTGGATCATGGAAAAAGCAAGAGAGTTCCAGAAAAATATCTATTTCTGCATTATTGACTATGCCAAAGCCTTTGACTGTGTGGATCACAATAAACTGTGGAAACTTCTGAAAGAGATGGGAATACCAGACCACCTGACCTGCCTATTGAGAAATCTTAAAGATGATGCTGTGAAAGTGCTGCACTCAATATGCCAGCAAATTTGGAAAACTCAGCAGTGGCCACAGGACTGGAAAAGGTCAGTTTTCATTCCAATCCCAAAGAAAGGCAATGCCAAAGAATGCTCAAACACAATGAGTGCACAACTGCACTCATCTCACACGCTAGTAAAGTAATGCTCAAAATTCTCTAAGCCAGGCTTCAACAATACGTGAACCATGAACTTCCAGATGTTCAAGCTGGTTTTAGAAAAGGCAGAGGAACCAGAGATCAAATTGCCAACATCCGCTGGGTCAAGGGAAATTCAAGAGAGTTCAGAAAAAACATATATTTCTGCTTTATTGACTATGCCAAAGCCTTTGACGGTGTGGATCACAATAAACTGTGGAAAATTCTTCAGGAGATGGGAATACTAGACCTAACCTGCCTCTTGAGAAATCTGTATGCAGGTCAGGAAGCAACAGTTAGAACTGGACATGGAGCAACAGACTGGTTCCAAATAGGAAAAGGAGTACGTCAAGGCTGTATATTGTCACCCTGCTTATTTAACTTCTATGCAGAGTACATCATGAGAAATGCTGGACTGGAAGAAGCACAAGCTGGAATCAAGATTACCAGGAGAAATATCAATAACCTCAGATATTCAGATGACACCACCATAATGGCAGAAAGTGAAGAGGAACTAAAAAAGCCTCTTGAAATTGAAAGAGGAAAGTGAAAATGTTCGTTTAAAGCTCACCATTCAGAAAACGAAGATCATGGCATCTGGTCCCATCACTTCAAGGGAAAGAGATGGGAAAACAATGGAAACAGTGTCAGCCTTTTTTGGGGAGGGGGGGCTCCAAAATCACTGCAGGTGGTGACTGTAGCTATGAAATTAAAAGATGCTAATTCTTTGGAAGAAAAGTTATGACCACCCTAGATAGCATATTCAAAAGCAGAGACATTACTTTGCCGACTAAGGTCTGTCTAGTCAAGGCTGTGATTTTTCCTGTGATCATGCATGGATGGGAGAGTTGGACCGTGAAGAAGGCCGAGCGCTGAAGAGTTGATGCTTTTGAACCGTGTTTTTGGAGAAGTCTCTTGAGAGTCCCTTGGACTGCAAGGAGATCCAGTCAGTCCATTGTGAAGGAGATCAACCCTGGGATTTCTTTGGAAGGAATGATGCTAAAGCTGAAACTTCAATACTTTGTCCACCTCATGCGAAGAGTTGACTCATTGGAAAAGACTCTGATGCTGTGAGGGACTGGGGGCAGGAGGAGAAGGGGATGACAGAGGATGAGATGTCTGGATGGCATCATTGACTCGATGGGCATGAGTCTGAGTGAACTCTGGGAGTTGGTGATGGACAGGGAGGCCTGGCGTGCTGTGATTCATGGGGTCGTAAAGAGTCGGACATGACTGAGCGACTGAAATGAACTGAACTGAACTGGGATAGCTGTGTTATATTGTGCAGTTATTAAATAAAGAGAAGTGTGGTGTAGCATGCAGAATTGCTGGGAGAGTTAGATATAACATATATATACATGACTTAATAGCATGGAAACATACATGGCAGGCATTGATGTTGTAAAAATAACCTCCACGATCAACCTTATCAATTTACTCACTTTTATAAATATATAACTTCTTAAATTATTTTAATTAGTCATTCAGTCCTTCACTTATTTAGTAACTGTATATCCATTCTGTCCCTCTTGAGACCTCTGCCCACCTATTGCCAATGCACAGAAAATCAAGGAGTTTAATTTGTTCAAAAGGAAGTTAGTACTATTTTCAGACCTTAAGGTAACAGAAAAATAATTGGCTCGTTGTTGTCATCAGTTCCTTTCTCTCAAACAGCATGGAAGCTGGTGTATGGCATAATCTGTGAGGTGATGCTCCTCCATTGCAGCAAAGGTGTTCCTGCTGGTCCCAGCCCCTGCCAGCACCAGAGCAATGCTCCACATGAGTACTGAAATAAAAGCTCTTCTTATTCACACTCTCATGTTCCATTATTGCACCACAAAATAGTGGATATGCCAGAGGAGGCTGCTACACTAAAATAATTCCTTCTCCTGGACGTCCTTAAAGCATCAGACTTGCTGGCACTCAAGTACATTCTTTTCAAAACCACCCCACCCCCCAAAAAAAGAATGATTTAGAAAAGTCAGAAGAACCAGAGATCAAACTGCCAACATTCGTTGGACCATTGAAAATGCAAGAGAGTTCCAGAAAAATATCTACTTCTGCTTTATTGACTACACCAAAGCCTTTGACTGTGGATCACAACAAACTGGAAAATTCTAAAAGAGATGGGAATACAAGACCACCTGACTTGCCTCCTGAGAAATCTGTGTGCAGGTCAAGAAACAGTAGTTAGTATTGGACATGGAACAACAGACTGGTTCTAAATCAGGAAAGGAGTAAGTGAAGACTGCATATTGTCACCTGCTTATTTAACTTCTATGCAGAGTATATCACGTGAAATGCTGGGCTGGATGAAGCACAAGCTGGAGTCAAGATTGCCAGGAGAAATATCAATAACCTCAGATGTGCAGATGACACCACCTTTAAGGCAGAAAGCAAAGAACTAAAGAGCCTCTTGAGGAAAGTAAAAGAGGAGAGTGAAAAAGTTGGCTTAATGCTCAACATTCAGAAAACTAAGACTGGGGCATTCAGACCAATTACTTCATGGCAAATAGATGGGGAAATAGTGGAAACAGTGGCAGACTTTATTTTTGGGGGCTCCAAAATTACTGTAGATGGTAACTGCAGCCATGAAATTAAAAGACATTTGTTCTTTGGAAGGAAAGCTATGATCAATCTAGACAGCATATTAAGAAGCAGAGATATTATCTGCCAACAAAGATCTGCTATTCAAAGCTATGGTTTTTCCAGTAGTCATGTATGGATGTGAGAGTTGAACTATAAAGAAAACTGAGTGCCGAAGAATTGATGCTTTTGAACTGTGGTATTGGAGAAAACTCTTGAGTCTCTTGAACAACAAAGAGATCCAACTAGTCCATCCTAAAGGAGATCAGTCCTGAATATTCACTGAAAGAACTGATGCTGAAGCTTTGGATATTCCCATACTTTGGCCACCTGATGCGAAGAGCCAACTCACTGGGAAAGAGTCTGATGCTGGAAAAATTGAGGACCAGAGGAGAAGGGATTGACAGAGGCTGAGATGATTGACTCAACAGACATGAGTTTGACCAAACTCTCAGAGATAGTGCAGGACAGGGAAGCCTGGTATGTTGCAGTACATGTGGTCGCAAAAAGTCAGACACGACTGAACAACGAAAATTGGAAATGAAAAATGTTAATAAATGCATGTTTGAATCGTTATGCAATGTAGGCATTTATGTAGTAGAGAAATCGCATTGCCAAGTGTTTTTGTGACTGGCTGTCAGAAACAATTGTTTTTCATGAACAAAAACTATCCCTCAAGGGGTGAAAAACTTACCTTTTTTCTTTACTTAGTAAGATCTCCATCCATCTCTTTTTTAAAAATAAATGTTAATAGTTCTTTTCATTATTAAGTGCTTGAGGACATTTACCATCATAGCAAGAAGCTTTCCTCTCTCTCTCTCTCTCTCTCTCTCTCTCTCTCTCTCTTTTTTTTTTTTAATGAGATATGTACTCAGAAAATGGCTACAGTTGAGTTGTCTGAGGAAAGGCTCAGTGACTTCAGCTGAGAGGTGATGAGCTTAGGCAGCAGGTCGTAAGCTTGCCTGTAAGTCTGAATGCCCTGGGGGGCTTGCTAAACTTCAGTGTGCTGAGCCCCATCCCTGGGGTTTTGGTTTCAGTAGTTCCGCCTAACAAGCTCTCAGGCAATGCTGATGTTGCTGGTCCAGGAAGCCCTTTCGGGACTACATGGTGTGGGATTTCATCTCATAATTCTTTCTGAGTGTAGCTTTGAACTGTAGCTGTGGGGCAAGTGAACTCTCCAAGTTCTCTCTTTATAAGCAACATTTTGAAAAGATTATTTGCCTAGGTTTTTTTGAAGTATACTTGATTTGCAATGTTGAGTTAATTTCAGGTATATAGCAAAGTGATTCAATAATATATGTAATACATATATATCATATATATATACATATATATTCTTTTCCATTATGACTTATCACAGGATATTGAGTACAGTTCTGTCTACTATAGAATAGGACCTCGTTATTTACCTATTTTTTATACATAGTAGTATATATCTGCTAATTCCAACCTCTAATTTATAACCCCTCCTTATTTCCCCTTTGGTAACCATAAATTTGTTTTCTATTTTTTGGTGACAGTTTCTGTGATGGCTTCTGCTTTGTGAATAAGTTCATTTGTATCATTTTCTTAGACTCCACATAGAAGTGATACCATATTGTATTTGTGTTTCTCTGTCTGACTTATTTCACTCAGTATGACAATCCCTAGGCCCATCCATGTTGCTGCAAATAGTATGATTTCATTCTGTTTTATGGATGAGTAATATTCCATTGTATATTGGAATATTATGTACCAGCTCTTCTTCATTCCTTCACCTGTCAATGAACAGGTGGTTCCATATCTTGGCTATCATAGATAGTGCTGCTTTGAAAATTGTGATGCACATATCTTTTCAAATTAAGAGTTTTTGCTATTTCCAGATATATGCCCAGGAGTGGGATTGCTGGATCATATGGTAGCTCTATTTTTAGTTTTTTTAAGGAATCTCCATATTGTTCTCCAAATTGGCTGCACCAATTTACTTTCCCACCAACAGCGTAGAAGGGTTCTCTTTTCTCCACGTTCTCTCTAGCATTTGGTTTTTGTTGGCTTTTTGATGATGGTCATTCTGACCCTGTGAGTTGATAACTTATTGTCTTTTTGATTTTCATTTCTTTAATCATTAGCAATACTTTTAAACATACTCCTTTTTCCCTTAATCTACATACATTTATAGGAAGTTGAGGTCATTTTTACTTTTTATTGTGAAGTGGTCAATGCCAAACATTAGGTGAGAGGTGGTGTGTGGGAGAGAAGCAAAGAAATGTAATGTTCCCCTTTTTCTTGGATTGCTTTCAGTGATTCAGAGGCAGGTCATAGAGAATTACCATTTCATCAATAGGGAGTGTTTTTCTACATGAAGATATTCCCCCTTTCAAAGTCATGTTGCCTTGGGGATTTGAAGGTCTGCTGAATTCTGAGCGTTTCACTTGGCCTGGATACATAACTGAATATTTTATTTTGTCAAGCATATTCCTGCTCTTCAGGGCTTTTACAGTTCTCTCTCTCCCTGTGCTGATTCCAGAGGTGACCTATTAAAAGCATGCAGCTCATCTCCAAGTTATAAAGCACCCCTTTCAAGTCTGCCTTTGACACGCCAGTTTTAAGCCTCCTTCAGTGGTCTAGGAGACCTCATGGTCTTTGGTGTCTTGCTTGTATTCTGACTTACTGACTGGCCTCTGTGACTTGATGCTTCTGCTGGGCTATCTGCTGGGTCCCAGTTTCCTCTTGGTTCTGTGCTCTGAAGCCTACATCAACCCTTTCCCCCTGTGTCCTGCCTGGGTTCCTGTAGAGCTTACTAATTTTATCTTATATTTATTAATACATAGTTTTCCATTCACTTGATGAGAAGACATTGTTCTTTGGTTGCTCAGTCATGTCCAACTCTTTGTGACCCGATGGACTGAAGCATGCCAGGCTTCCCTGTCCTTCACCATCTCCCAGAGCTTGCTCAAACTCATGTCCATTGGGTCAGTGATGCCATCCAACCATTTCATATTCTGTTGGCCCCTTCTCCTCCTGCTCTCAATCTTTTCCAGCCTCAAGGTCTTTTCTAATGAGTCAGCTCTTCGCATCAGGTGGCCAAAGTGTTGGAGCTTCAGCATCAGCATCAGTCCTGCCAATGAATATTTAGTGTTGATTTCCTTTAGGATGGACGGGTTGGATCTCCTTGCAGTCCAAAGGACTTTCAAGAGTCTTCTCCAACACTACAGTTCAAAAATATCAATTCTTCAGTGCTTAGCTTTCCATATGGTCCACTTCTCACATTCATACATGACTACTGGAAAAATCATAGCTTTGACTAGAGGGACATTTGTCAACAAAGTGATGTCACTGCTTTTTAGTATGCTGTCTAGGTTTGTCATAGCTTTTCTTCCAAGGAGAAGTGTCTCTTAATTTCATGCCTGTAGTCACCATCTGCAGTGATTTTGGAGCTCAAGAAAATAAAGTTTCTCATTGTTTCCATTTTTTCTTCATTTATTTGCCATGAAATGATGGGACTGGATGCCATGGTCTTAGTGCATTTTGAATGTTGAGTTTTAAGCCAGCTTTTTCATTCTCCTCTTTCACCTTCATCAAGAGGTTCTTTAGAAAACACATTACCTCTGATTTAGGAGAACAGTATTCTAATATCTTGTGTCATATATTTTTGAAATATATCAGATACTTTTCAAATACATTTCAAGATTATGTGAAATGAATATATAATCATTACCATATTTTTAGTTTCAAGTGACAGAAAACCCAACTCAATCTAGCCTAAAGAAAATCAGTTTTATGGCTCACATAAAGCGAGACATTGAGGAAGACAGTCCATGGGGTGGCTAAAAGTCAGACACGACTTCACTTTCACTTTTCACTTTCATGCATTGGAGAAGGAAATGGCAACCCACCCCAGTGTTCTTGCCTGGAGAATCCCAGGGACGGGGGGGCCTGGTGGGCTGCCGTCTATGGGGTTACACAGAGTTGGACACGACTGAAGCGACAGCAGCAACAGCCTTAGGTGGAACATAAGACAAAGTTTCAAGTAATGACCTCAAGATCTCATTTCTGTCTTTGAGTTTCAGTTCCTTTCCTGCTGGATTATTTCTGTCTTTTCCTTTCGTTTTTAAATTGAGGTACAGGTGCTTTACAATGCTGTGGTGTTAATAGTCTCCGCTGTATAGCAAAGTGAACCAGTTATCGGTATCCATATGCTCCCTCCCTCCAGTGCTTTTCTCCCCTGCCTCCTCCCATCCCTCCAGCTTACCACAGAGCACGGAGCTGAGCTTCCTGTGCTATAAGCAGTTTCCCACTCCCTGTCTGATGCCGGGAAGTGCACATCCATCACCCCAATCTCCCAGTTCATGCCCTCCCCCACTCTCGTGTCTACCTGCCTGTTCTCTTCATATGTGTCTCTATCTCTGCTCTAGAAATAGGTTCATTTGTACCATTTTTCTTTTCTCAAAGGGGCTCTATCTCATTGCAGTAAGTCTAGTCATAAACTCACACTTCTGGGTCTGGTGGAAAGAGAACATCCTTTCCTTTAGCTTGCCATAATCTTGAGGTCAGCTTGGGCCTCAAGGAGGGGAGATCAGGTGCCCACGTCTGAGTCAGTTTCCATGGCCACTGTGGTAGCAGAAAGCCAAGGTCAAGCCCAACCCGAGTTCATCCTAGAAGCTGACAGGAAGAGTCCCAGGCAGACCCCTGAGGAGCTAAAGTTGGAAACAGGCTCCCACACCAAACACACAGAGTTGCCCTCCCAAGGACACTAATCAAGTGGTGGTTGGAGGGCTTAGAAAACATATCTGATTTACATGTTGATTCTTTTTCTCTTCACCAATATTTCTGATGCTCCTTTTTAGTTGGATGCAAGGAAAATGCTCCCTGTGCCATCAAGATTTTTGAGATATTGCCTTCTCCATATAATATTTAGAGAGACCTTTTTTACACAACAGATTTTGGATTTTTTCAGTTATGCTTAGTGAAAATAGAATCAGAGCTAAAACTTGTACATAAGAATTTTAGGAGAGTAGAAAAAAGTGGTGGTTGGAGGGCTTAGAAAACATATCTGATTTACATGTTGATTCTTTTTCTCTTCACTAATATTTCTGATGCTCCTTTTTAGTTGGATGCAAGGAAAATGCTCCCTGTGCCATCAAGATTTTTGAGATATTGCCTTCTCCATATAATATTTAGAGAGACCTTTTTTACACAACAGATTTTGGATTTTTTCAGTTATGCTTAGTGAAAATAGAATCAGAGCTAAAACTTGTACATAAGAATTTTAGGAGAGTAGAAAATAATTACTGCAGTGTCAGTTCAGGAAAAAAACAGGTTTTTGGTATCAATAGAATACAATAAAAGCTTTAGAGTCCCTCAAAAATGTATAAAAGAGAAGGTTAACAAAATAAAAGATCAGAAACAATGAAAACTTATTAATATGTAAATAGTAGCATTGTTCTATGGTCATATTCTTATATCTTTTTCAATTGAGATCTGTGTGTGCATGCTCAGTCACTCATGTAATTGGCACATCACTGACCTATTATATTACTTTAATGTGTACAATGTGTTGATTTGATATATTTATGTATTACAATATGGCTACCACTGTAGCATTAACTGACTCCTCCATCTTATCATGTAATTTTCTATTTTGTGTGTGTGATGAGAACATTTCAGATCTATTAGCAACTTTGAAGGATATCAGTTCAGTTCAGTTGCTCAGTCATGTCGGACTCTTTGTGACCCCATGAACTGCAGCACATCAGGCTTCCCTGTATATCATCAACTCCCAGAGCTTGCTCAAACTCATGTCCATTGAGTAGGTGATGCCATCCAACCATCTCATCCTCTGTCATCCCCTTCGCCTCCTGCCTTCAATCTTTCTCAGCATCAGGGTTTTTTTCCAAGGAGTCAGTTCTTCACATCAGGTGTGATGCTAACTATGGTGTTGGAGAAGTCAATCCTAAAGGAAATCAGTCCTGAATATTCATTGAAAGGACTGATGCTGAAGCTGAAGCTCCAGTACTTCGATCACCTAATGCGAAAAGCTGACTCATTGGAAAAGACCCTGATGATGGGAAAGATTGAGGACCAGAGGAGAAGGAGGTGACAGAGGATGAGATGGTTGGATGGTATCATTGACACAATGGACATGAGTTTCAGCAAGCCTGGGAGATGGTGAAGGACAGGGAGGCTTGGAGTGCTGCAGTCCATGGGGTCACAAAGAGTCAGACATAACTGAGCAACTGAACAAGATAAGGACTAGTCATTTGTATAATATTTCAGTATTTTCTTGTGCATGTGAAATTAGAATCAGAAAATTGTCAAAGATACCTGAGGAATAACAGTGGCTGGTACAAGTTTTAATCATATCATACAAGTTTTAATCATATCATACAAGTTAAAAGCATCAGCTGAAGAGAGACTGTGGACAGGGTCTGTGAGGGCTGATCTTATGGAAAATACAGAGCTGGGAAATTCCACAGCTGCCTTTTAGACTTTCTAACTTTGAAGACGTATCTATTATCAGATAGCATCTCCAACCTGCTGCGGACCTAAATTCTTAATCAAACATAGATTTGTAATATCAGTCAATAATTTTCTAGAGTTTGGATCTTTACAAAACTACTTAACAGTAGATTGGGAGAAAAGGCACGCCAGAAACTCTCTTATACTTTTACTCTACAGATCTGTGTGGGTGAGAAATTTTGATTGCTTTACTTTAGTTTTGCTTGTCCATTACTCTCTCCCAATGCCTAGAACTGGCACTCAATACACACTCAATAAATATTTGGTGAATAATCTGTTGGGATACAATGCCTTCCCTTCACTAGGGAAGCCAAAGAAATGATAACCTCTGTTTCATACCTGACATCAAGGGCATGAGCAGGTGACTCTGGTATAGCCAAGAAAATATTTTGTCAGGGAGTTAGGCCCTCAGGAGACAGATGCTGATCTGTTGAGATGTTCCTCAGTAGCAGCAGCGGCATCTTCTGCAGCATCATGGTGGCTGACCCAGACGTTGAATCTTAACTAAACCTTTCATTGGCCTTGGGATGTGGTTCTCCCTGTCCAGCCTTCTTTGGGATCCAACTCTTCTCTAAACTTGGTTTTCTAGCTTTTCTATTGAGTCTTTGTAATACCTATTATTGTTACTTCACTGAATAATTTAGTGAGAGTTGGTGCCTGGGTTTGCACACCAGGATATTTTTTTTAAGTTCTTATTTTATTTTTAATTTCTGTATTCTATAATAAGCTATCGGTGGCAACAGACAGTTCTAAATCTCACAGGGCTAAACACAATACAACTTTATTTCTTTTTCATTTGAAGTCCAGCCTGAATGTTTCTGTATGACACTATATTGCCAACATTCTCAACATGCAGCTCCATAAAACTCCAAAAGTTTTTGTTTGTTTGTTTCTATAATAAGCTATCGGTGGCAACAGACAGTTCTAAATCTCACAGGGCTAAACACAATACAACCTTATTTCTTTTTCATTTGAAGTCCAGCCTGAATGTTTCTGTATGACACTATATTGCCAACATTCTCAACATGCAGCTCCATAAAACTCCAAAAGTTTTTGTTTGTTTGCTTTTTCTGTTTTGTGTTTCAAAGTGGCTATAAGTTTCATGAATAGGATGTGAAACAGGTCAGATGAAAAATCAGTTCCCAATACAAGATACTGGCAAATATTACTTTTACAAAACAATCTGTTCTTCCAGAATCAGTTCAGTTCAGTTGCTCAATCATGTTCGACTCTTTGCAACCCCATGAATTGCAGCACGCCAGGCCTTCCTGTCCATCACCAACTCCTGGAGTTTACCCAAACTCATGTTCATTGAGTCGGTGATGCCATCCAGCCAATTATTTCTTTTTCATTTGAAGTCCAGCCTGAATGTTTCTGTATGACACTATATTGCCAACATTCTCAACATGCAGCTCCATAAAACTCCAAAAGTTTTTGTTTGTTTGCTTTTTCTGTTTTGTGTTTCAAAGTGGCTATAAGTTTCATGAATAGGATGTGAAACAGGTCAGATGAAAAATCAGTTTCCAATACAAGATACTGGCAAATATTACTTTTACAAAACAATCTGTTCTTCCAGAATCAGTTCAGTTCAGTTGCTCAATCATGTCCGACTCTTTGCGACCCCATGAATTGCAGCACGCCAGGCCTTCCTGTCCATCACCAACTCCTGGAGTTTACCCAAACTCATGTTCATTGAGTCGGTGATGCCATCCAGCCATCTGCCGTCATCTTCTGTCATCCCCTTCTCCTCCTGCCCTCGATCCTTCTCAGCATCAGGGTCTTTTTCAATAAGTCAACTCTTCCAGAATAGTTTATCAAAAAACTATATTGAAATTCAGATATCTGCCTACTATTATGGAAAAATAATTTTTTGTTTGATATTATTTGTAAATATGATATATATATATTTATCCTTGCAAGTGAGAAAAATATAACAGGGATTGGTTCACAGATGGAGACTTAGTCACGGGATCAGTCAGGTTAAAGTCTAATTACAGAGCTCAGGTTCTAGATCAAGGAAGAATTATGGGCAAGTTTTAATTTAAGGGGCTTCTTTGGTAGCTCAGCTGGTAAAGAAAACACCTGCAATGTAGGAGAACCAAGGTTTTTTAAAATTTTAACTCTTTAAGACTGACGCATTACTTCAGTTCAGTTTAGTTCAGCTGTTCAGCAGTGTCCGACTCTTTGTGACCCCATGAACTGCAGCATGCCAGGCCTCCCTCTCCATCAGTAACTCCTGGAGTCCACTCAAACCCATGTTCATCACCAACTCCTAGAGCCTGCTCAAACTCATGTCCATTGAGTCCATGATGCCATCCAACCATTTCATCCTCTGTTGTCCCTTTATCCTCCTGCCCTCAATCTTTCCCAGCATCAGGGTCCTTTCTAATGAGTCAGCTCTTCGCATCAGGCGGCCAAAGTATTGGAGTTTCAGCTTCAACATCAGACTCATTACTTAACTCGCCCCTATTTGCAACTAAGGTAGAGTTCTGGTTCCTGAGACTCTTCAACTCGAATACAGACAAACCTTCTCTTTCTCTTTCACTTCTATGATAATTAATGCTATTGTCATCCCCCTGTTACTCAAAATTGAGAGCCCAAGATCTTGGCCAATCTCTCATCTCTACTTCTTTGGACCTCTTAAATCCAATTAGTCATCTCTCAATCTTTAACTGCCTTAGACCAGGCAATTATCATCTCCTTTAAACAATTATAACAGCTCCTTAGCAAGAATTGCCACCAACACACAGTTCCCCAAAGTACAATGTATCCTCATTAATTCCAGTATTATTATTCTAAAGCAATGATGGGATTTCTTTCTCACTTGCTAAGAAATTTTCCACCGTGCTCATTTTCTTTAATAGAACCTATGACTGATTCATGTTGATGTCTGACAGGAAACAACAAAATTCTGTAAAACAGTTATGCTTCAATTAAAAAAAAATTTTTAAATAAATAAATTAATTAAAAAATACAAGGTAATGGAAACATTTTATTTTGAAATGTAAAATTTAATTTCTCATCATTTTCATGGCAAGAAGAGGCAGAAAGAGGAAACTACCATATTCTAGTACATATATATGGAATCTAGAAATATGGTGCTGAATAACTTATTTTCATGGCAGCAGTGGAGAAACAGACATAGAGAACAGATGATGGACATGGGGAGAGGGGAGGAGAGGGCGAGATGCATGGGAACTTACGTTGCCATGTGTAGAATAGACAGCCAACAGGGATCAGCTCTGTGGCTCGGGAAAGTCAGACAGGGGCTCTGCATCAACCTAGAGGGTTAGAATGGGAAGGAAGATGGGAGGGAGCTTCAAAAGGGAGGGGATATATGTACACCTGTGGCTGATTCATGTTGAGGTCTGACAGGAAACAACAAAATTCTGTAAAACAGTTATGCTTCAATTAAAAAAATTTTTTTTAATAAATAAATTAATTAAAAAATACAAGGTAATGGAAACATTTTATTTTGAAATGTAAAATTTAATTTCTCATCATTTTCATGGCAAGAAGAAGGGAATATGTGAAAGATAATGGAGACTTTAATTACTGATATTTATAGAAAAATATATGGTCAAATACATTTAAGTAATTTAGCATTTATAAAGCACATTCCTAAAATGAAAGAACCAGTCTGTTGAAAATCATGAGGTGGCAAAAGCTCTAAAAGGTAAATCAGTGTACAAAAATGCAGAATAGAGGTGACTTTACTAATGTTAAGGAAGAATTCAACATATAAAATTACAAAGGGACAAAAGTACATATTGGAAAAAAAGTGGAAGTGAAGTCCCTCAGTCATGTCTGACTCTTTGCAACCCTGTGGGCTGTAGCCCACCAAGCTCCTCCGTCCATGGGATTCTCCAAGCAAGAATACTGGAGTGGGTTGCCATTTCCTTTTCCAGGGGACCTTCCCAACCCAGGGATGAAACCCAGGTCTCCCACATTGCAGGCAGATGCTTTAACCTTGAAGAAAGTAGGGATAAAATGTTATATAGAAAAGTATATAGGATCAAAATAGCCAAAGGCAGAAGTAATAGATATACAAAGAGAAACTGACAATATGAAAATCCTAGCTGAAAGCTTTATCACATCCATAAAATTTACAATTCCTGCATAAAATAAAGAACACCTTGCTCCATTTTCTTTAAACATCTCTTTTTTTTTTTCTTTTTTTTTTT
>SJYC01105767.1:0-12539 GCA_006408675.1 Madoqua kirkii | reverse complement strand
TTAATTTTGATAACTTTCCTTTTTTTTTTTTTTTTACGGCTAGTGTTTTGTGTCATACATAAGTAATCTTTGTCTAACCCAAAGATACAGAGACTTACCCTATGTTTTCTAGATATTTTATAGTTGTAGCTCTTATATTTTGGTCTATGATTCATTTTGGATATTTTTGTTTGTGTTTGGTATAAAGTATATGATTGTCTAATTGTTCTAATACCTTTCATTGATGAGATTGTCCTCTCTCTATTTCGATACATTGGCATCTTTGCTGAAAGTCAGTAGACTGTATACCTATGGGCCTGTTTCTGTTCCATTGCTCTATGTCAGGGATCAACACACGTGGCCCAAAGGCCAAGCCTGTCCTGTTCCCTGTTTTGTAAATAAAGTTTTGCAAGAAACTCAGTCAAGCCTATCCATTTCTTTGAATATCATCTACAACTGTTTTCATGCTACAAAGGCAGAGTTGAAACAAATTACAAATTACGAACAAATTATTTGGGCCTTTATAGAAAAAGTTTGCTGACTCTTGATCTTTATGTTTATCCCTGTGCAATAGCACATTATCTTGATTACTATAACTTTGCAGTAATTCTTGAAATCAGGTAATAGAGCCTTTCAAAATTTGTTCTTTTATGAAATTGTTTGGCTATTCTATGTCCTTTGTATTTCCATATGAATTTTAAATTTAGCTTGTCAGTTTCTGACAAGCTAAAAAGTCTTCTGCAGTTTTGCTTGATTTTTTTTTTAATTTAATACTTTATTCTATTTTACAGTACTGCATTGGTTCTGCCATACATCGACATGAATCAGCCACAGGTGCACACGATCTCCCCATGCTAAAGCCCCCTCCCACCTCCCTTCCCCCCCATCTCCCCGGAACATCCCGTACACCAGCCCCAAGCATCCTGAATCCTGTATTGAACATAGACTGGTGCTTCATCTCCCATATGATTATATACATGTTTCGTTGCCATTCTCCCAGATCATCCCACCCTCTCCCTCTCCCTCTGAAGCCAAAAGTCCGTTCTATACCTCTGTGTCTCTTATGTTATCTCACTTACAGGGTCATCATTACTATTTTCTAAATTCCATATATATGTGTCAGTATACTGTATTGGTGTTTTTCTTTCTGGCTTACTTCACTGTGTATAATCGGCTCCAGTTTCATCCATCTCATTAGAACTGCGTCAAACTTATTGTTTTTGAGGGCTGAGTAATACTCCATTGTGTATATGTACCAAAGCTTTCTTATCCATTCATCTGCTGATGGACATCTGGGTTGTTTCCATGTCCTGGTGATTATAAACATTGCTGCAATGAACATTGGGGTACACGTGTCTCTTTCAGTTCGGGTTTCCTGGGTGTGTATGCCCAGCAGTGGGATTGCTGGGTCATAAGGCAGCTCTATTTGCAATTCTTTCAGGAATCTCCACACGGTTTTCCATAAAGCCTGTACTAGTTTGCATTCCCACCAGCAGTGTAAGAGGGTTCCCTTTTCTGCAGTTTTACTTGAGATTGCTCTAAAGCTATAGATTGATTTGGGGAGAATGGATATCTCAACAGTATCACATCTTCCAGTCCATGAACATGGAAAGTTGTATCTCCATTTATTTAGGTCATCTTTAATTTCTCATAAAAATGTTTTGAAATTTCAGTTTACATGTCTTGCACATTTTTGTTAAGTGTACCCATAAGTATTTCATATTTTTGATGCAATCTGTTAGGATTTTTACATAGATGGCTCAGGTCATTTGTGAATAAAAGCAGTTATTTCTTTCCTTTCCAATCTGGATATCTTTTATTTCATTTTTTCTTGCATTATTTCACTGGCTAGGACCTCCAATACAATGTTGAACATAAGTGATGTGAGTGGATATTCTTGCCTGTTTCTTTTCTTTCTTTCTTTTTTTTAACCCAACGTTTATCTGTTTATAAGGCTGTGTTGGGTCTTAGCTGCAGGCACAGGGGGTCTTTGTGAGTTACTTGGATCTTTCATTGTAGCATGAGGGCTCTGGTTGCACAGAGGCCCTGGAGCATACAGGCTCAGTAATTGCAGCCCTCAGGCTTAGTTGCTGGCAGGTGGGATCTTGGTTTCCTGCTGCTGCTGCTGCTAAGTCGCTTCAGTCCTGTGTTCCCTTCATTGCAAGGTGGGCTCTTAGCCACTGTACCACCAGAGAAGTCCCTTGCCTTGCTTCTGATCTCTGAAGGAAAGCATTTAGTCTTTGATCAGCATGTTAACTGCAGATTTCTCTTAGTTGCCCATTGTTAGGTTTGTCACTTCTAGTTCTAGATTGCTAAGAGATTTTATCACAAAGGGATACTGACTTTTGTCAAAGGCTTTTCCAGCATCTATTGAGATGATCAAATGTTTCCTGCTCCCATGAGCTTTCAGTGCATTGGTAAATATAGAACCAAGTAAGTAAAAGCAAAACATGTAATGTATGAAAGATAGGGAAAATCCAGATGCCTAACCCAGCCGAGGGTCAGAGAAGATCTTTTTCAAGAAGTGAAGTTTATACTATATATAGAATGGATAAACAACAAGGTTCTATCGTATAGCACAAGGAACTATATTCAATATCCTGTAATAAACCATAATGGAAAGGAATATGAAAAAATATATATATATATTGGAGAAGGCAGTGGCACCCCACTCCAGTACTCTTGCCTGGAAAATCCCATGGATGGAGGAGCCTGGTAGGCTGTGGTCCATGGGGTCGCTAAGAGAGCGACTTCACTTTCACTTTTCATTTTCATGCATTGGAGAAGGAAATGGCAACCCACTCCAGTGTTCTTGCCTGGGGAATCTCAGAGGCGGGGGAGTCTGGTGGGCTGATGTCTATAGAGTCACACAGAGTTGGACACAACTGAAGTGACTTAGCAGCATGCACATACACACACACACACACACACACACACACACATATATTATACATATATATAAAATGAGTCACTGTGTTGTATACTAGAAGCTAACATAACACTGTAAATCAACTGAACTTTAATAAAAAATAAAATTTTTTAAAAATGAAGTAAAGTTTAAATTGAGACTGAAAGAGGAATACGAAGCAAGTAGCTGAAAGGAGCTGAGCAGGAAACAGAAGCTGACATATGACCTGATTCCAAATCTCATTCTGCTACTTTCTGGCTAGGTGAGAAGGGAGGGTTTCCATAGAAATGTCATCTGTGAAGTTTGCTTTGGAGTCATCCTCTTAGCTGTGTGTAAGAGACAGCTTCATGAATTATTCTCTTGATGATAATGTAAAGGTGTTGTTACCATATCTCTCTTCCATCATCTTATGAACGACCATAAAGAATTTTTCTTTTAGAGACAAGAACCACATAAACCCTACCTCAGCAACTGTTTGTTGTCTTCTCATGGACAGTGAGAATTGGGTAACCCATTTGATTTCCCTATCCTCTTCAGGTGCCTGAGAATTCAGAGGTAGATCCCAGCCTTCCACGAAGTAACTGAACAGTACTTTATGTAGACATGTATCCTAACTTTTTCCTAGTTATGACCTCTTTTAAAATTTACATTTTCCTGCTTCTGACTTTATATCTTACCTTTCTTATAGCCTATAAGCTACTTAAACTTTTTGTGGAACAGGTAGGTTATAAACAAATAAACCAAAAATGCATCATTGCATAAAAACCAAAGCTTTAAGGCCACCTTAGTGACTGAGTTTCTGGAACACCTAACAGCCTGAACTGCTGCTCCCTCCTTCTCACAATTGAACTGTGGTGTTGGAGAAGACTCTTGAGAGTCCCTTGGACTGCAAAGAGATCCAACC
The DNA here is from genome assembly GCA_006408675.1 of Madoqua kirkii. Classification (NCBI taxonomy): domain Eukaryota; kingdom Metazoa; phylum Chordata; class Mammalia; order Artiodactyla; family Bovidae; genus Madoqua; species Madoqua kirkii. The sequence goes on along the minus strand of SJYC01105767.1, from coordinate 8,748 downwards.
AGTCCATTCTGAAGGAGATCAGCCCTGGGATTTCTTTGGAAGGAATGATGCTAAAGCTGAAACGCCAGTACTTTGGCCACCTCATGCGAAGAGTTGACTCACTGGAAAAGACTCTGATGCTAGGAGGGATTGGGGGCAGGAGGAGAAGGGGACGACAGAGGATAAGATGGCTGGATGGCATCACCAACTCAATGGATGTGAGTCTGAGTGAACTCCAGGAGTTGGTGATGGACAGGGAGGCCTGGCGTGCTGCGATTCATGGGGTAGCGACTGAACTGAACTGAACTGAACTGAACTGAACTGAACGCCCTACCTGCCCTGCTCCTCCAGGCTGCCTCCTGGCCGCTCCACCTACGATTAACTGTTGCTCTCAAAGCAAACACAGAGACGCCTTTTGCTTTAAGGGTTTTCAAAAGTTGTGCTACCAGGAAGGACACTAGATAGTATAAGAAGCAAACATGAGGAAATTATTAAGGTTCCAAAAAGTTTCCAAGGTCTTGCTCATCCTGGCCCTGACCTATGCGTTCTGATTTCTTCTGGCATCTGAAAGTTTCTTTTGTTATCTGTTTGGCATTTTCATCCCTTGTGTGACACTAACTCTCTTCCCCATTAGGCAAACTTAGCCCCAGAGGCCCGCGAGGACCGTCAGGGGTACGCAGTGTGTTCCTCCCATCTTCACGGTAATCTGCTCTACAAAGGCCGCAGGATCTGGGTGGCCCATACAGAAATGAGCCCCCCCTGAGTATTTTCTCCTATTCTGTACCTCTCACTGTTGTCTATTTGCCTCTTCAGAGTCAAGGCCCTCTACCTCAGGTGAAGAATAACGGTAGTGTTGTTGGGATGGCCTCCGGGAGCTCCGTTTTCAGCAGCGTGGTGGTGTCAGAACCTGGAAGAGGCGCTGAGATGGGACAGAGGGCTGCGTGAGAAGGGCAATGCCTGTGTGGCTGGGCAGGTGACCTGGGGACTTTGGTGCACAGTTATACAGAAGACCTCTCCTGGGGCCAGTGGTTCAGACACCAAGTTCTCACTGCTGAGGGCCTGGGTTAGATCTCTGGTCAGGGAACTAAGATCTCATAAGTCTCAAGGTACAGCCAAAAAAAGAAAAGAGAAAAAATTTTCTACCAAGAATTCACAGGCGGAGCAGCTTAGTTTCTGGCTCCCGCCCCCTTCATCTAAGACATGCTCGGCTCCTCTTCTTTGGCCTGGTCCCCCTCCTCAAACCGATCTTTACCTTGATATGACTCCTTTTATCAAATTATGCTTCAGAAGTGACTTTCAAGGGGATTCTCTGGCTGTCCAGTGGTTGGGACTCCGCTCTCGCTACTAAGGGCCTGGGTTCAATTCCTGGTTCGGGAACTAAGGTCCCACAAGCCATGCAGTGTGTTCTCCCCCACAAAACCACCTCCCAAAACAAAGTAACTTTCAAACAGCAGTTTTTAATCCCAAGCTTTCATAGATATATGACCAATATGACCAGTGACTCCACATACAGAGAGCGAACAGTCTTTCTCTAGTCATTATTCTCTGTAGAAACTTATGTTTGCCTCATCTCTCTGAAACACTAAATCTTTCTTGTCAGCTCCTGGATAATCTTTGTGCCGTATGACACTTTAAGTAAACAGTATGTAGTGTTGCCAATGGAAGTGAGTTTCCTGGGGGAATTCTGACTGTGCTCTTCTTTCTTCATGCTACACTTTGCCTTTCTTTAAAGACACCAGTTCCTTTTCCTTGCCAACAAATTCCCATCCCTTGCCTTGCAGTGTTGACCAAAACTGAACCCAAAATGGAGGTGTTGCCTCAGAGAAACTCTTGGTGAGTTATATTAAGATACCTTCTGGCAGTTCCTCACTAAATATTGAATTACCAAGAGCACAGGTACCTTGGAACAGCAGCATCTGGCCTCTATTTACCTTCCTAAAGATGAGACCGGAGAAACTAAACCCTCTTGGGGAGAGTGTGGTGCCCAGGGCAGGACTTTCACGAGTGCCCCATCTCACAATCTGTGTTGTTTTTAATATTTTGTGGGCTTTCCTGCTTTGTTAAAATCTTTCAGCTTCTCACTCTGTGCACCCATTCTCCTCCCAAATGTTTGATCATCTTTACAATCATTATGCTGAACTCTATCCAGGGTAGATGGCCTATATTCGCTCCACTTATTTCTGCTGGTTTCTGTCTTTTCCCTTCCTTTGGAACATGTTCCGCTACTGCCTCGTTTTGCCTGGCTGCTGTTTTTATTTCTCTGCGTCTGGTAGGTGAGCCTCGTTTCCTGACTTTGGACAGGCGGCCTTTGTGGAAGATGTCCTGTGCGTGCCAGCAGCGCTCTCGCCCTCGTCGCCGTGGCTAGATGCGCTAGGGGTGTTACAGTGTGGGCTCTTTGGATGCTTCTTGGGTTGCAGGCTGACTCCTGTGGGTGGTCTGGGAGGCTTGGTTGGCTCCTGGTCTGGTTGGTTGCCATACAATAGACAGTGTGAAGGAAGAAGGTGGGGAGTTTAAGGTGAAAAGAAAGGAGATGTGACAAAGTCTCAAGAGGCAGGCTTTCTCCAGGGTGAAAGGACTCTGGATGACCCTCCTTTTAGGCTCCTGGTATATTTTTACTTGTGAAGAAAGGAAGAAACAGGATTGCACATTGTTTACATTTAGCAAAGGCACATTGTCACACACAGAAATACAATGGTGTATGTATAATTTCATTTGACAACAATGTCGAAAGCAGAACTGCATGGACGTGAACCCAGGCCATCTGTCTTCATCCCCGTACCCCCCCCTCCCTCCGCCCCAGGGCTGTCATCACTGTGATGCATTCCGGGAGGAGTGCCATTTTGGAAACCACACATATGTATGATCTACGTCCTTTCTCCTCCCCCTATACCCTTTGTCTCCCACATCCCCAGGCAAATTTTTTTTTTAATTTAGTTTTTTGGATAGGTAACACATTCACATGTTTCAAACATTAAAATTACAGAAAGCTGTAAAGCAAAAGACTGTCTTTCACCTTATCCCTCTTCATTTAGGTCCTTTCCTCCTCAACAAATAAGCACTGTTCTTTCTTTTTTATCTTCTCAGATATATTTATGCATAAATCAGCCATGTAGATGCATTTTATTCCCCTTTATCTGTTACATACGTGACAGCCTTTTTTACATACAGATATGGTATGTCTATTTGTATTCTTCTGCATGACTTTTCCATATTGATTCCTTAAGAACTCCATATTTTGTTTTTCTTTTACAGAATATTTAATTGTATGGATTTACCACAGTTAATGAAGTCAACTCTCTTTTGATAAACATTTAGGTGGATTCTGATCTTTGGCTATTATAGACAATGTGTCATAAATAGCTTTTATACAGTATGTTACTTCCCACATGTGCGAATATCTGGAAGATAAATTCTTAAGGTTGAAGGGTATAAGATTTATCTTTTGTAGTCTAAGTGAAAAATGGTGTTTCTTTATAATCTTAATTTTCATTTCTTTTGTTATGGGCATTAAAAAAAGTTTCAGAGGTACTCATTTTCCTTCAATAAACTCTCTACATAGACATGTGCAACTTCTCTATTGGGTTGTTGATAATTCTTACTAATTTGTAGGGGACATCTTTAATATAGGTTAAAAAAGAGATATTAGGCCCCAAAATGAAGTCACATTTGCCAAGCCCCACTTCACCAAACTGAGAATTAATACCTAACTTAATTACTGTTTCAAACTCTCCCAGAAGTGGAATCTTAAACCAGTCAGTCTGGAATTACCTGGTCAACACTAGTGAGGTAATCCACCTGCTAGACCCCTGTGTTCCTTCAAGGAAGGTGACCTTGCCACAAACAATCCAGTCTTTGCTAGTAACTTCCTTGATCCTCTCCCTTTTGCCTATAAAAGCCTTGCATTTTGTACAGCTTCTTAGAGCTCCTTTCTGTGTGCTAGCTGGGGTGCTGCCTGCTTCATGAATAAAGCCAGTAAGACCTTTAAAATATAGCAGTTGAATTTTGTTTTTTAACAGGGTGGCGTAAGTTGTAAACATTCTCCCTAATGTGTCATTTACCTTCTGACTCTGTTTATGGTTTTCTTGGAGAGGAATGCATCTTTTAACAAATTTTAATTTTTATATAATCAAAAATATCAGTCTTTGCTTTTGAGGATTTTGGATTCTGTGGAATAGTTAGACCTAATCTGTTCTGAAGTTGTAAACATTCTTCTGCATTCTACTGTAACATTTTTTATAAATTCATACTCATATTGATCTTGTAAAGGAGGAGAAACAATTTTCCCTCGACCTTTCTGAATTTTTGCTGAGACTCCTGTAATAAAAGACAGATTAACTAGGGAAAGACAAACACAAGTTTATTAACGTTTGTACCTCATGTGTATATGGGAGATATCCAGGGGAAAACAAAGAGCTCCCTGTAGTGGCTTAGAATTTAGAATTAAATACCATCCTAATAGGGAAAGGGGACAGGAAATGGAGCCCTCCCAGGGGAGAGGAAGTGGTTCTCAGGAGAGATGAATGGGCTTTGGGGAGAGTAGGTGGGAGGTATGACAGCTTGTGACACAGTTTGTCTGGGTGCCGTGTTGATGTCTAGTCTCCTCTCCTGTGGGGAGTCAATCCTCCCCAGTCGATGAGGCTCCGGGGAGGGGATCTGAGACAACTGAGTTCCTTTTGGAGAATCTGTCTTTAGGCAAATAAGGGGAGTTCAGAGAAAGCCTCTCCCTGTATTTGCTCTTTTTAAAATACCTTCAGCTCAATGTAATCAATGCACCAAAGCACTGTATTTTAACAAAGTCTTGTGTTTGGGGGTGGCAGGTCCTAAGCTGCCAGGGTTGTATTTTAGGATAGGTATTCTGTTGTCTTTCAGTGTTTTTGTTTATACAGAATTTATTCTGGGTCAGTTTGCTTCCACACGGCTAGCCGGTTATGCTGACACTGTGACACCGTGAGTTGACGAGTCCTGTTTTTTTCTTTAAGTGTTGGGGACACCTCCTTTGGGTTGTGGCAGTCTCATTCCTGAGCAATGTGGGCTGCGGGGTTGGGATGCTGACAAAGCGGACGCCCCAGGGCAGCTCTCCCATCTGCTGTGACAGCAGAGTGGGGGCTTTTCTCAGGTACTCAGGCCATCTTGACTCAGAGACATCTGCTGTCCAGAGATGTGCTGGCTGGGGATCCCCAGCATTGCCTGCCCTACTCCCTTCCCCCCCTCTACTGAGAGTGCAGCAGCTCAGATTCACTGCACTCAGGGGTGGAATTAGGCTTTGGGCCTGAATAAATAATTAGAAACTGGCTGCTGAGAGAATGTCCCTGGTGATTGCTTGCTCTGGAATTTTGCTGGGTGGCACACAGAGTTTTATTACCCAATTAAAATACAGCAGATTAAATCGTGCAAAAGGAAGATGGAGTGGGGCACTAAATCTGCCATGGAAAGGGCTGTGGAAGGCCCACCCGAAAGGCATGAATTGATGGTTCAGAGAGAATCGAGAAAAAGAGCAATCAGGTTTCGCCAAAAGAAATCACTAACCAAGCGTATTCTTGAAAGGTGACTGAATATTTGCCTTGGGGAGGGGTCGAAGGTGTTGACACTGGGGAAGTTTTTCAAGTTTCCTCTGAAGACCCTGGATGGAAGAGAAATAAAGAGCAAGTAAAGGCAACCAAATTTAACACCATCCCCCTCTGCTAGGGGAGTGACAGTTTTGTGTAACATTTGTGTAAACACTGAATGCATAATGGATGATTTGGTGGTACCCATTGCCCAGTACTACACACTTAAATGATCAGATCATCACCAGTTCTAAAATATTAGCAAAGTAAGATGAGGCAGAATTACCATGTTAACTACACATTAAAAAGTAATTTCATTGAAAAAAATTATTTTTGAAATTTTTATTTTGGGCTCTGCTGGGTCTTCGTTGTGGCGTGGGGCTTTCTCTAGTTGCAGCAAATGGGAGCTACTTTCTAGAACCTGGATTCTAGAGCAGGGGCTTAGTAGTTGTGGCTCATGGGCTTAGCTGCCCTGTGGCACATGGGATCTTCCCAGACCAGGGATTGAACCTGCTCCCCCTGCTTTGGCAGGCAGATTCTTAACCACCAGACCATCAGGGAAATCCTGTAAGGTAATTTCTTGTGGTGTTAGTCTACCAGGGCTGCCATAACAAGGTACCGCATAGGGTGACCTCTGCAACAATAGCTCTGGAGGCCGGAAGACTGAAATCAAGGTATCAGCAGGGTTGGTGCCCTCTGGGGGCTGGGAGGGAGGGATCTGGTCAAAGGTCTCTCTCCTTGTCTTGTGGATGGCCACCTCCTCCCTACATCTCTTCACATCCTCGTCCCTCTGTGTATGTCTTTGTCCACATTTTCCCTTTTCTAAGGACCCCAGTCATATTGGACAGGGCCCATACTAATGGCCTCATTTTAACTTGATCATCTCTGTTAAGACTGTCTCCAAATGATCACATTCTCAGGTGGGAAGGGGGTTAAGAGTTCAACATGTGAATTTGAGGGGGCACACAATTGGTGGTGGTGGTTTAGTCGCTAAGTCACGTCCGACTCTTATGAACCCAGAGGGTTGTGACTCAGAGGAGCCTGATGGACATTGGACATGACTTAGTGACTAAAGCACCATCACCAATTGTGTCCCCCTCCCCAAATTCATATGCTGAACTCTTAACCCCCCTCCCACCTGAGAATGTGACCATGTGGAGATAAGAGTCTTAACAGAGATGATCAGGTTAAAATGAGGCCATTAAAGATAGTAGCCTCCGTTCGCCACAACTGGAGAAAGCCCATGCCACGATGAAGACCCAGCAGAGTCCAAAATAAAAATAAATAAATAGTTTTTTTTTTAATGAAATTACATTTCGGTGTGTAGTTAATATGGTAATTCTGCCTCACCTTACATTGCTAAAATTTTAGCACCCATACAGTTCACACAGTTCAATCCATACACTTGACTATCTTGAAATACAGCGATTTTCTTATTTCGTGTATCACACCAGCTTCCTTCCCCCAGGGCTTATTGATACATCTTGCTCATGGTGTCTCACGGAGCTGCCTTGCAGGACTAGGTTTCAGCTCACTGGTGAGACCCTGTGACTGAAGCTCTAGATGTATTTGCACGTGTCTGGTACTTGATGAAGGGAACAAACATTGAATGTTCTTAACATAATGGTGAGGAGGTAATTATTTCTCTTTGGAGGTGGTAAAGAGACTGGTGAGTCTTCCTCCGGCTTCCCTTTCCACCTTGCTTAGAGTGGCCAGATACTGCGTTTGAGACCAATCAGTCTGCCACTTGCACCTTCTGAAAGGAATATCAAATGTATCCACATAGGAATGTATTACATAAATGCAAGATTTTAGTTGAAACCATCCAGCTGCCTTCATCTGGCCTGGCCCCCTGGGCCTGCTACATGTCTAGCCTTGAACAAAGTGGAGCCTATGCTCCATAGATACCACAGAAGTTGTCTTTGAATTGTGTCAGCATTAATGTCCTTGCCTTTGTCCTGCAGCAAAGCAGATTAGTAATGAAGATAAAAGTCTCTGTGCCAGATGGTTCAGTCCCTGGAGCTTGACTATGAACCTCAGCCTGTATCTGTCAATAAGGACAAGTCTCACTCCCCAGCACGTGAGGGTTGTGTCTGGCACAGACACGGGTCCCCTAGTCTAAGAGCCATGCTTGATTGCTTGTGGGTATAAATGGATTCCTTTCATTCCTTCAGCAAATACTTATTGAACTGTTGCTCTGCACTATTCACTTTTACAAATTATAGGAATAATAGGAATCAAAACAAAGATATCCATCCTCATGGACTCATGGACTTTACAATCCAGTCAGGCTAAACAGCATCATAGATAAGGTGTTAAATTCTGAAAACAAAAAAGCAGAGTAAGGGGATCAGGTATATGGGGCCTGGGGCAGAGCTGTAATTTTTTTTTTTTTTGATAGGGGTCAGTTCAGTTCAGTCGCTCAGTCGTGTCTGACTCTTTGCGACCCCATGAACTGCAGCACGCCAGGCCTCCCTGTCCATCACCAACTCCTGGAGTTTACTCAAACTCACGTCCATTGAGCTGGTGATGCCATCCAGCCATCTCATCCTCTGTCGTCCCCTTCTCTTCCTGCCCCCAATCCCTCCCAGCATCAGAGTCTTTTCCAACGAGTCAACTCTTCTCGTGAGGTGGCTGAAGTACTGGAGTTTCAGCTTTAGCATCACTCCTTCCAAAGAATACCCAGGACTGATCTCCTTTAGAATGGACTGGTTGGATCTCCTTGCAGTCCAAGGGACTCTCAAGAGTCTTCTCTAACACCACAGTTCAAAAGCATCAATTCTTTGGCACTCAGGTTTCTTCACAGTCCAACTCTCACATCCATACATGACCACTGGAAAAACCATAGCCTGGACTAGATGGACCTTAGTCGGCAAAGTAATGTCTCTGCTTTTGAATATGCTATCTAGGTTGGTCATAACTTTCCTTCCAAGGAGTAAGCGTCTTTTAATTTCATGGCTGCAGTCACCATCTGCAGTGATTTTGGAGCCTCCCAAAATAAAGTCCGACACTGTTTCCCCATCTATTTGCCATGAAGTGATGGGACCAGATGCCATGATCTTCATTTTCTGAATGTTGAGCTTTAAGCCAACTTTTTCACTCTCCTCTTTCACTTTCATCAAGAGGCTCTTTAGTTCCTCTTCACTTTCTGCCATAAGGGTGGTGTCATCTGCATATCTGAGGTTATTGATATTTCTCCCAGCAATCTTGATTCCAGCTTGTG
>SJYC01105766.1:0-40357 GCA_006408675.1 Madoqua kirkii | reverse complement strand
TTGAGATTTAAGCCAACTTTTTCACTCTCCTCTTTCACTTTCATCAAGAGGCTCTTTAGTTCCTCTTCACGTTCTGCCATAAGGGTGGTGTCATCTGCATATCTGAGGTTATTGATATTTCTCCCAGCAATCTTGATTCCAGCTTGTGCTTCTTCCAGCCCAGTGTTTCTCATGATGTACTCTGAATAGAAGTTAAATAAGCAGGGTGACAGTATGCAGCCTTGATGTACTCCTTTTCCTATTTGGAACCAGTCTGTTGTTCCATGTCCAGTTCTAACTGTTACTTCCTGACCTGCATATAGATTTCTCAAGAGGCAGGTCAGGTGGTCTGGTATTCCCATCTCTTGAAGAATTTTCCACAGTTGATTGTGATCCACACAGTCAAAGGCTTTGGCATAGTCAATAAAGCAGAAATAGATGTTTCTCTGGAACTCTCTTGCTTTTTCCATGATCCAGTGGATGTTGGCAATTTGATCTCTGTTTTCTTTCTCTTCTCTAAAACCAGCTTGAACATCAGGAAGTTCACGGTTCACGCATTGCTGAAGTCTGGCTTGGAGAATTTTGAGCATTACTTTACCAGCATGTGAGATGAGTGCAATTGTGTGGTAGTTGGAGCATTCTTTAGCATTGCCTTTCTTTGGGACTGGAATGAAAACTGACCTTTTCCAGTCCTGTGGCCACTGCTGAGTTTTCAAAATTTGCTGGTACATTGAGTGCAGCACTTTCACAGCATCATCTTTCAGGATTTGAAATAACTCAACTGGAATTCGGTCATCTCCACTAGCTTTGTTCATGCTTTCTAAGGCCCACTTGACTTCACATTCCAGGATGTCTGGCTCTAGGTGAGTGATCACACCATCGTGATTATCTTGGTCCTGAAGATATTTTTTGTACAGTTCTTCTGTGTATTCTTGCTACTTCTTCTTAATATATTCTGCTTCTGTTAGGACTCTACCATTTCTGTCCTTTATTGATCCCATCGTTGCATGAAATGTTCCCTTGGTATCTCTAATTTTCTTGAAGAGATCTCTAGTCTTTCCCATTCTGTTGTTTTCCTCTATTTTTTTTGCATTGATCCCTGAGGAAGGCTTTCTTATCTCTTCTTGCTATTCTTTGGAACTCTGCATTCAGATGCTTACATTTTTCCTTTTCTCCTTTGCTTTTTGCTTCTCTTCTTTTCACAGCTAATTGTACGGCCTCGCCAGACAGCCAGTTTGCTTTTGTGCCTTTCTTTTCCATGGGGATGGTCTTGATTCCTGTTTCCTGTACAATGTCACGAACCTCATTCCATAGTTCATCAGGCACTCTATCTATCAGATCTAGGCCCTTAAATCTATTTCTCACTTCCACTGTACAATCATAAGGGATCTGATTTAGGTCATACCTGAATGGTCTAGCAGTTTCCTCTACTTTCTTCAATTTAAGTCTGAATTTGGGAATAAGGAGTTTATGATCTGAGCCACAGTCAGCTCCTGGTCTTGGTTTTGCTGACTGTATAGAGCTTTTCCACCTTTGGCTGCAAAGAATATATCAATCTGATTTTGGTGTTGACCATCTGGTGATGTCCATGTGTAGAATCTTCTCTTGTGTTGTTGGAAGAGGGTGTTTGCTATGACCAGTGCATTTTCTTGGCAAAACTCTATTAGTCTTTGCCCTGCTTCATTCCGCATTCCAAAGCCAAATTTGCCTGTTACTCCAGGTATTTCTTTACTTCATACTTTAGTATTCCTGTTGCCTATAATGAAAAGGACATCTTTTTGGGGTGTTAGTTCTAAAAGGTCTTGTAGGTCTTCAAAGAACAGTTCAACTTCAGTTTCTTCAGTGTTACTGGTTGGGGCATAGACTTGGATTACCGTGATATTGAGTGGTTTGCCTTGGAGATGAACAGAGATTATTCTGTCGCTTTTGAGACTGCATCCAAGTACTGCATGTCGGACTCTTTTTTGTTGACCATGATGGCTACTTCATTTCTTCTGAGGGATTCCTACCTGAAGTAGTAGACCCATATTAATTATAACTTTCAACCAATTTAATAACTTCTGTTTTATAGGGGAAGCTGGAGGTAGATTATTGAGAACTGTTACATGTCAAACATTTTAGCAGATGAATAAAACTCATATGTTCACATAACACAGCTGTCTACAGCCACACACATTCCTTTCACACCTTTTGAAAGTGGCAAAAATACATACATACATTAATACAACTCAGAAGGATAGCCGTTCTATCACATATAAAGCAAAAGTATATGAACTTAAAATTATGCTTTTATTAATCAATATTTTAGAATTCAACTTTTAAAAAATCTAGTTATCAAATGATTAATCAGTAATTAATTTAATATTATCTCAGGATTTTAAGGATTTTTGCATTATATTTAAACTTACATAGTACAAAACATAATTTCTGTGGATGTAAAAAGTTTGTCTTAACTTTAGTGAAAAATGGGAAGAAACTTGTAATGGAGATGACAAGATCAAGATATATGTAAAAAGCTCTTAAAAACTGATAAGAAAAGTCTGGCTAACACTATAATGGATAAAGGATATTAATAGCCTATTTACAGAAAAGGAAATCCAAATAGGAAATAAACATATTTTTTAATGCTGAAATTCGTTTATGATTAGGAGTATTATTTTAAAAATGAAAACAGGAAAAGATTTGAAAGAGCAATGACTGAAATGTGGAAGAAAGTGTACCCCCTCACACTTTGGTGACAAATTAATAAAATAAGCCTCAATGAAATGAGGCAGAAGCCATATGAAAAGGGACAAATAATTAGTAGAGGATGGAATAAAAGTGGGAAAGGTAATGGTGACAAATCTCTTGCTAACAACTGAAAAACTGGTCAAAATATATGAATGGGCATCAACAGAAATAACCAACAATAGAAAGAGACCCATATGATTTATAGATTAAGAATTCATTAGATATAAAGCTCAAAATGATTATGTTTAAAATGTTGAAGGTAATAAAAAGACAACTCTGAAAATTTCACAGAGAACAAAAAAATATTAAAAGGCAGAGGAATATTTGAAAAGAACCATATAGAAACTGTAGACCTGAAAAGTATAATTATGAAATTAATAACTCAAAAGCAGAAAAATAATAATTTGGGAAATAAGTGAGAAGAAAATATCTAGGAGAAAAATACAAAGAGATTATAGAGAAGAGTAATTAAAATATCGACTATACAGTTAAAGGTCAAATACGTGTAAACAGAGTTCTAAAAAGACAGAGAATTATGAAAAAGTAGATTTGAAGAGAATTTTCTAAATCAAAAAAGGTAGCAAGCAATAGACTCAGGAAGATCTACAGATACCAAGTAGGAAGAAAACCAGCCCTCGGTATATTACAGGAAACCTGCTAAAAACTAAAGAAAAACATAAAAATTTTGAAAAGTGTCTAGTGGAAAAAAATGCATATTAAAATACAGTTAATTTCTTAACAGAAATGATAGAAATAAGAGAACACTGGAAAAATAACTCCAAAGTGCTGAAATAAGTAACTACCAAGCTAAATTTCTGTATCCAGCAAAAGTACCATTTACTAATCAGGCAAATAAAAGCTGAACAAATTAATCAAGTGGAGAACAACTTAGGATTTTCCCGGTAGTGCAGTGAATAAGAATCCTCCTGCCAATGCAGGGCGCACGGGTTTGATCCCTGGTCCAGGAAGATCTCACATGTCACAGAGCAATCAGACCTGTGTGCCACAGCTACTGAGCCCACACCCTAAAGCCTGCTAGTCACAACTACTGAACCCACTTGCTGCAGCTACTGAAGCCCAAGTGCCTAGAGCCTGTGCTTCTCAAAAAAGAGAAGCCACCACAATGAGAAGCCCTCACACACAAGGAAGAGTGGTGCCTACTCACCACAACTAGAGAAAGCCATGCAAAGCAATGAAGACCCAGTGCAGCAGGAAAAAAAAGGGGGTAGGAAAACTTTTAAGAATTATGAAAGGGTATTCTTTGGTCTAAGAGAATAATCATCCCAGATGAAAACTTGAAAATGCAGGAGGAAAAAGATAAAAACAAAAGATAATAGCAAAAATATGCAGTTGACCCTTGAACAAAATGGGTTGGACTTACACAGGTCCACTTACAACAAACTTTTTTTCCCCAATAAATGCATACTAAAGTATACTAATGATCCACAGTTGACTGAATCTGCGGATATAGAACCATATATAGGAAAAGTGAAAGTGTTAGTCACTCAATCATGTCCAGTTCTTGGCGAGCCCGTGGACTATAGCCTGCCAGGCTCCTCTGTCCATGGAATTCTCCAGGCAAGAATACTGGAGTGGGTTGCCATTCCCTTCTTCCTGACCCACAGACTGAACCCAGGTCTCTTGCATTGCAGGCAGATTCTTTACCAGTTGAGCCATTCTGCCCTCGGACTAAAGTATACTAAATGACCCACAGTTAACTGACTCTGTGGATATAGAACTGCATACAAGGAGGGGTGACTAAAGTTACATTCAGATTTCTGATTGTGTGGGATATTGGCCCCCACAGCCTCCATGTTGTTCAAGGGTTAATTGCATATTTAATGAAGAATGGCTGTATAAAATAATACTTTCTTGTGGGATTTGACTGATATATGATTAAAATTCAATAACAACAGCATATAGGTTGGTAGAAACTTAAACAGATTTAAAGAGTTCTAGGTTCTTGTGTTGTCTGGAAAGATGATACACATACCAGTAAACATTAGACCTGGATAAGTCTATATACTTTTGCATATCTATTGAGCTACGCAAGTTATTTTTTTCCCTTTCATCCATTAATGTGATCACCTTAACTGATGTTTCTTTCTAAACCAGAACCATCTCTCTTTCCTGGGATAAATCCTACTTAAAATATTTAGCTAGCCTGATAGGTTTTATACACTAATGATTCAAAGTGATACCTACAACTTATATCCCCTTGGATTGCAAAGAGATCCTACCAGTCCATCCTAAAGGAAATCAGTCCCGAATATTCATTGGCAGGACTGATGTTGAAGTTGATGCTCCAAAACTTTGGCCATCTGATGCAAAGAGTTGACTCACTGGAAAAGACTCTGATGCTTGGAAAGATAGAAGGTAGAAGAAGAATGGGGCAACAGAGGATCAGATGGTTGATGGCATCACTGACTCGATAGACATGAGTTTGAGTAAGTTCCGGAAGATGGTGAAGGACAGGGAAGCCTGGCATACTATAGTCCATGGGGTAACAAAGAGTAACATGACCAAGCAACCGAACAACAACAATAAATTATCTCTAAATTTGGATGCATTTAATAAATTGTTTCAAACTATAAAATAAAAATTGATATAACCAGTATAGGCAAATTCAAAATTATAGTAGGATATTTTAACTTACCACTTTTATAAATGCTAAGCACAAATTCAGTAAACATAAATAAATCTAAACAATAAACTTAATTGCAGAATAGTTCTAATGAATCTATGTAAAGCAGTTGATCTAATAACTTAAATAGGGATTTTTTCATGTGCACAATGAACATTTATGATATTTGACATGTCATAATGACAACATTGTGTCATAAAAAGTAACTTCCACAATTTCAAAATAATTTAAACTCATGTTGTATGAATGCCATCCAATCTAGATATCGTAACAAAATGATAATAACAAAACCCATGTGTATTTGGAAATAAATATACTTCAAAATAACCTGGAGGTCACAAAGACACTAAAATGATAATTTTGGAAATATTTTCTGTTGAATTGTGATGAAAAGTCTCTGTATCAAAATTTATAGGATGCAGATAAAGATTGTTATCATAAAACTAAAACTGATCAGCTAAAGCAACCTTCTTATAAAGATGTAGGAGAGGAATAATAGCAAAATAAACCTAAATAAACTACAAAGAAGGAAATAATAAGGATAAAAGGAGAGTAGAAAACAAATGTACAACAGAGGATCCAAAAAAGCCAAAAACTGATTTTTGTAAGACGATTAAAAAACTTCTAATGAAAATAACTGAGAAAACAGAGAAGGCACTAACCAAAACCAAGAATGAAAAGAGGATATCACTATCAATCCTGCAACATTAATAAATTCTTATTATGGATAATCTACATATGGATTATTTTATAAGTTTGAAATGCTAGGTGAAATGGACACATGCCTAGAAAATCACAACTCTTCAAAACATATTTTTATAATCTAAATATTCTTCTAGCTATTAAACTAAATCCATATCTCAAAGAAACATCATACATAAGATCATTACCAAGCTTCTATTAACCATTTAAGAAATAATGCAAACCTTACCTGTGTTGTAAGGTCATCAAAAAGTTAATGACAAAAGCTGAACGAGACCTAAAATAAAATTTATAGGCCAATCCAACTGATAAAAATAGATACAGAAATCTCAAATGAATTATTAGCAAATAAAATCTAGGAATATATATTTTTAAAAATTATACATCACAATCAATTTGGGTTCATTGAAGAAATGTAAGTATTTGGTTAAATATATGAACATCAATCAATATAACTCAGTGTTTCTCAAGTGACTCAGTCGTAAGAAGTAGGAGATATGGGTTTGATCTCTGTTGGGAAAATCTTCTGGAGGAGGAAATGGCAACTTACTCCATTATTCGTGTCCGGGGAAATTTCATGGACAGAAGAACATAGCAGGGGACAGTTCTTGGGGTTTCAAAGAGTTTCACACAACTGAGCAACTAGCTGGCACACAGTGATATAACTCACCAAATGAGAACAATTATTTGATCATTTTTGTGAAATGTAGAAAAATAACTTGATAATATTCAGCATTCTTCACGATTTTTGAAACAAGTCCTGTGGGAACAGAAGCATGCTTCCTTAAGCTGAAAAAAGATCCAGATTCCAAAGTAAACACCATACCTATTGAAGATTTTCCCTTTGAGATCAGCAAAAGGTTAAATACTGCTTCTATTCATCTTTTGTTGGAACTCCTAACCAGTGCAAAAGGGCAAGAAAAAGAAATAAAATGCTGAAGGGAATGAAAGAGAAGAAATAAAGCTACTAGTCATCTGC
This sequence comes from Madoqua kirkii, assembly GCA_006408675.1. Taxonomy (NCBI): domain Eukaryota; kingdom Metazoa; phylum Chordata; class Mammalia; order Artiodactyla; family Bovidae; genus Madoqua; species Madoqua kirkii. The sequence goes on along the minus strand of SJYC01105766.1, from coordinate 33,323 downwards.
ACAGGATATATACAAAATCAAAATGATTTCTATAAATGGTTAGTTAATAAGAATGTTAATGTCTGCTAAGTAGAAACATTAATATCTATTGATTGCTCTGAAACTTTGGTTAAAACTACTAAAACACAGGTTGCTGGATTCCAACTCTCAAATTTCTGATAAGTTTTGCGGTGGGGGGTCAAGAATTTGCATTCTGCTCAGTTCCAAGGTGATGATATTCTCTCTAGTCAAATCACTGTGGATAGATACTCCATTGTCACGGATTGTAAGAGTCAACATTCTGAAGATGTCAATTTACCTCAACCTAAGTTAGTGCAACTCCATTTAAAATTTTCATATTTGGGGCATCTCAACAAGTAGATTCTGAAATGTATATTGAGGCATCACAGATAACTGTGAGTAAAGGGCATGAACACTTAGGACAGACTCCCTAAATTTGAATACTGCCTCCTACTTAGTGACTATGCATTCTGTCACTTGTAAAACAGGAAAGAACTATCACATGACAGTTAAAAAGATTAACTATATATATATATATATAAACTATATATATATTATACATATATATATATATATAGTTTAGATGTATGCCCAGCACACATTAAATACCATGCATGAGTTTAATGATAAAGTAAAATAAAATTAGGAAAATGAAATCTAATAGATATCTTCTAGAGTTCAGATGCAGACTCATGCATATGTAGACAGTTTATGACCAATGGGGATATAGAACAGTGGGGAAAGAGGATTATATTTCCAAATGAAAGGTATTAGGGAAAATACCACACTATATGTAAAAAGCAGTGCCAAGTAGATTGCAGATCAAAACAGATTAGGAAAAAAATTAAGCTTTCAGAGGATAATCCAGATGAATATCTTCATGACCTTGAGATAGGGAAAGATTTCTTAAATACTATATAAAGGATATTAATCAGGAAGGAAAATAATGATAAATTGGACATTGCAATTAAGATTTTATGTCATTAGAAGAAACATAAGGCTTGTATACAAAATATACACAGAATTTCACATAACAAAAATTGAAAAGCAATATTAAAAATATTCTTCCCCAAAACAAAAATCCAAAATGACAAGTAACTAAGTAAATAAAGGACTTATTCCTGACTTGTGGCTGAGATGGTAAAGAATCCGCCGGCAATGCAGAAGACCTGGGTTTGATCCCTGCATTGGTAAAATTCCATGAAGAAGAGAAAGGCTGTGCACTCCTGTATTCTGGCCTGGAGAATCCCATGAACTGTAGTTGCAGAGTCAGACATGACTGAGTGACTTTCACAAGCAGGCATTTCACAAAGGAGAAAATCCAAATGGCTAAAAACAGGTATGAAAGGGCAATTCAATCTCATTACTAGTCAGGGAAATGCACATTAGCTTACTATAAATACAAATGGCTAAAACTCTTTAAATGTTGGTTAAATGGGTGTTGCAGAGAACAGGGAGCAATAAGAATTAAGTACAAGGAAAACTAAATTGTTATAACCACTCATTTTAGCATTACTTGGTAAAAATAAAGATGTATATAATTTGGTGACCCATCAATTTTAACCTTAAGTATATACATCCAAAGAAATACATACACATGTGAAATAGAAGATGAATTCTAATAATCACAGCAGCATCATTTGTAATAGCCTCAAACTAGAAACAACCTGTATGTGCCCAAGAGTAGACAGGGCATATGAATTATAGGGTATCCACAACATGGAATACTATACAGTGATGATTAAGGATGGGGATGCATGCAATTAAATGGCTGAATCTTAAAAACACAATGCTGATGGAAAGAATCCTGATGATTGCCATAAAAGAAGATATGGTGATTACCTTGGCAGAGCCTTTACCAGGAAGGGAAACTTGAATGCTTTCTGAGATTTTTGTCAATGTTGTTTCTTGATCTGTGTGGTGGTGACCTGGATGTTTGCTCTATATGCTAATATTATTTAAATGTATTATTGTTTTATGTTCTTTACAGTATGTGCCTTTTCCACAATAAAAATGGTAGAACAGGTGGAGAACATCTGAAAGGCTAGACCTGTAAGTATTAAACCTGGGTTTTGTTAAAAGTGAAGGGGAATCAGGAGTTCCAAAAATCCATTAGTTATATATTTTCATGTAGTAATAACCCAGAAAGTGATGTCAGTTTTTTCTTCATTGGAAAAGGGAATAAAATCACTACTGATACTGAAAGAGGAGGCTCCGGGATGACATGATCCTACCTGGAAAGAGATGCAGTATTCTGGTGTGCAGGAAGGGGAAGAGGCAGGTAGAAATAACCAACTGTTGGTGCAGTTAATGCCCATGAATCATGCTTTATATACGCTGTAAATCCCTGCCCACTATGCTCTTCCCACTACCCCTTCACCTAGCTCCTATCTGTCCCTGAAGAACTTAGCTCAGAGGCCCACTTCTCTAAGAAACTGCAGCCCCTGCTCTCTCCCTCCTAAGAGCTGCTTGCCCCCAACAGTCAGGGTCACATGGCACATACCTCTCTGTTCTTCACCTTGTGGACCAATCTTTCACCTCTACAGACAAGTGATCCCTGCATCTCAGGCTAAGATCTGGCACTGACGGTCAGGGCTATAAGCTGGACAAGGCAGAACTGAGGACACTGAAGACTGGAGATGAGCAACAGAGCTCTGGAACTTTCCATGAGATTCCTCCCTTCAGTGGCCTTCAGGAGGGGGAAGCAGAAAAATAAATGAAATTGCCTCTGAGTTGGGACTCAGCACATGTTTCCATTCAGTCTTAAACTAGCCTGTTCCACAGAGTTGAGTACAGCAGTTATTACCAATCCCACACTACAAACAGGAAGCTCAGACCCTGAGAAAGAAAATAAACACCTTATTACAAGGTCAGAGAGGCAGAGCTGGACTGCAAATAGTAGCCTCTGTAGCTCAGGGTCTGACTATAGACATGAGGAGAATACTCAGGAAACAACAAAGTCATCCTTTTTCATCCCAGATGTGGGTAGACACAGACTGCTGCCCTCAAGTATGGAAACGTACAGGGTTTCCAAGACCTTGTTTTGGGAAAGAACCAAAGACAAGGAGACAAGGCAACGACTAATCGGCTGCCAGGCAGGAAAACTCCAACCCAGAGCCCTAGCCCACAGTGGACATTGGCTATCGTTCATCTTTCTGACTCAGGAGAAGCCCCTGAGAATCAGACATGCAAGTCAGCAAGTATGTACGGAGTACCTGCTTGGAGTGCTCAGCAGCTACAGAGTGCTACCATTGCTATCTATGGGGGCCTATGGCAGCGGGCAGGACAGTCAAGAGCCTCAGGTCCAGCATTGTCTGGGCAGGTTCATTTCCCTTACTCATGAAGACATTCACTGATTAAGCATATGTTTACCAAGGAACCCATGGGCTGAGATGTCTTTGGAAACAGTGGTACCCAATTCTACATGGCAATGCTCACCACTTTCTAAACCCCTGACCCGTATCCTAGTGTGTGTAACGGTGGATTGCTATAGGACAGAGACTCCCCAAACAAATCTATCCTATTCCTGGCACTCTCATCGAGTCTAAAACAGTCCCTGTTCATTGAGAACTGAACTGAATGGTCAGACAGTTCAGAGCTCAACCCCACCATCAGCTGAGTTATTTCTGAGAAACTGTGCTCTGAGCATCTGCCTAATGCAAGAGAGCTATAGAGTGACTAGCCTGGCCTTGGGTACCAAGTTTAACTGAAAGGACATTTTTCCAGGCTTCAGGAACCTTCCCAAAGGCATGGGAACTCGGTGAGGACACCCTCATGTCTCAGGCTCCCAAAGTCCAAGAGGCCTTCCATACTGCCTGATGGGCTGGGAAACAAGGAGAGAAGACACCAAACAGATCATGATCCTCAGCTTACTCCTGAGGCTGCTTTGCCTGCTGACTTGACCATTTCTGATGGTCCCAGCACCAAAGTTCAAAGGCTTGTGCTGCCCATAAAGAAGAGGTCCACACATCCCAAGAGCAACCAAAACCAGCTCACCCATTTATTTGACTGAGAAATTAAGGAAGACAACAAAATTAAACAATTTCTAATAAAATTCCTATAGAAAACTCAGTCTCAGGGCAAATATTCAGTTCTCTTTTCCATGTCATTGAGGACTGAGAGCTCCCAATAGTCTTTGGAGAATAAGCAGTAGTTTTGCTGGATGTTGCCAGTACTCAGAAAGAGCCTCCATTTACACATTCAAACCAGTAGTTCCTATTGCACATATTAACATTATCTGCAATCTAGCACCCTAAATATATGGTACCTCAACAAATAAATTAAAGAGTTCCATGTGGCATGAAACATTTCAATTTGAACTAATATTCTTGAAAAATCACATTATTACAAGTTTTAATAAATACAGTAAGAACAGCTGGCATTTTACGAAAACACTGAATTTTAGGTCTGGAGTTTATTCCATAAATAGTTTCCTGTTCATTTTCTTTCTGTCTTGGATATATTTGCTCAAGTATTATGCTCTATGAAGTGAACTCTTTCATAGATACCATGTAAAACCTGTATTAATATGTGCCTCATTATAGAAGCAGCTGGAAGAACTGGATCACATATTAACTAATAAGTAACTTAGGAAAAAGCTCTGCTTTTGTAAAACTTTAAAACACAGGCTGAAGAAATCAAAATAATATCTTTTTATATAGAACCCCCACTAGAAATTTTATAAATATATATGCAGCATAAATTATATTTGCCTCACCAAGCAGATTTTCAGCAATTCTGGCTGGGATGATGCTATCATGGTAGATAAATATCAACAAAAGAATTAATGTTTCCACAGGTTTAAAAGATTTCTCTTGAAAAACAATCATAATTTCAAATTATATTATAATTTTTAGTTTACACAATTTAAAAAGGGAGGAAAGAAAGCTTTGTTTTAAGCCTCATTTGGAAAGTAAGAACAGCTACTAGTCCCCAGGTATGGATAAGTTGGCTGAGTGATAACACTTGGTCACAATATGAAAAAGAAGTATTTACATCTTTCCAGAAAAGTACCAAATACTTAAAAAAAAAAAAAAAAGACAAAAAATAATCTCTAGTAGCATTCCTTGGCGTGCAAAGTCAGCAGGAAATGATTATCCATAATGTTGAGTTTTCATGATGAATCTTGGAAGCACTCAAAAAGCAGAGGGTGTTGTCAGGGATTATTGAGATTAGGTTGCTGTGGGATGCTCCATTCTTAATTTAACTCTCGGGTTCCAGGATTTCATTCCCTTTATAACATCTCTGGCAGGGTCATGTTCAATTTAGTGCAAGTGCAAAATGAAAACTAAACGAAACCAAGAAACACATTAGGAGCAAAGGCTGACTGTTAAGATCTGTAGTCTTTCCGAACTGTGTGGGCCATCCAATTGACTTTAGTAGTCCAGCTTTCCCTGAGTGCCTCATCAAATTTTTGCTTGAATTGCTTGAGTGCTTCTTCTTCACTCTTCCCTAAGGCAAGAGAGTCCTGGCAATGAAAAAGAAAAATGTGATTTTATATATTCTCCGTAGTAAGGTGCAAACCTCAAAGTCTGTAGAAGGCCAGCTCAGCCATACAGTGTACTCCATGTTCTTATTCAAATAACATTTACAGGAGAGAGAATGAACACCAAGGTATGGTGATAATATGACCTCTGCCAAAGGGTTTTTGTAGATGAAATGAATTTACAATTACTGCAAGACAACTATTTAGCTTCTTGCTGCCACCACTTAAGGGTAAATGATTTATTCCATTTCCTTTGAATGTCTGGATAAAAGAGGTATATACAGCTGAGCTCTTTGTTTACAAGGCCCAAATTACAAAGGAAAGAGGTTTATACCTTAAGATACTGTATATCCTTGACTGAGGTGAGCTCAGGAAGCCCTGCAGTCAACATCAGTGCAAAGAGCGTGATGAAGAGATTCCCATGCCGGCGTAAAATCAGATATGCATCCTCACAACACTGGCGGAACCTTAGGTTGATGCAAGCAAATCACAGGAGTATGATATCAGAACAAAAACAGCATATTTCATAAATGAAAATGAGACATATAGCGAAACTTTCCTACAAGCCAGAATTTTTACTTCTTTGAAAATTGTCCTAGGACTAAAATTTACATAAAATAAATCAAGCTCTTTAAAACCACATATATCTTTTCTAGCCACAAAACTAAACAGAAATGTATAAAACACAATGTCACACTTAATCTACTTTTTTATTCTGTGAGATATAAAAAATTAATTGTAAAAAAGTGGCAATTATACTCCATAAGGAATTCTAACCACATTTCTAGATTCTAGATTTGTGGGCTGACTCCAGAAACTTAATTTCTTTAATGTCCCCCAAATATATTCTGCAGAAGCCCACACATATCTGGAAATAATACTAGAAATCATTTTTTAAGCCTACTGATGAGTTGGTCACATCATATAACGTATCTCTCATTATCAAAATACCCCTGAAGCTTAATTATTTTTGTCACCATTGAAAATAAAGAAACAAAGATGAGATGATAAGTAATGTGTTTGGAAACATCAAACAGCAAAGAGTAGATCCGAGATTACAAAGTCTTTCTGTGAACCCTGACTCTCTTACATACTTCACACTGAATGACAGCAAAATGTGAGTCCCTTTCAGCATTTCAAATGTCTATCAAATGTCTTAACAGTTTCAGAGAATTTTCCAATGCAGGTAAAAGGCAGCATTCTACTGGAATAAAACAGTAATTTACCTCAAATTCCTAGCATTGTTTTTCATTCTCTGAATCAGAACATGGATCTCACAGGCAAATTCCCCGAAACCTCCTGTTAGCAGACTGACTGTCTCCCCAATTAAATATCTCTCAGCTAAGAAATGCTAGCCTAACTGGTCATACGAGAAAACAGTAGATATGTTTACTCGGACATGAGGACAATACTCACCGGCCAAATTTTTCCGTGTTTCCTGTTTTTCCTTGTTGAATCACATGAATGAAATCGTAAGTAAGAATAAAAGGCACTCGCTCCCTTTTAATGCCAAATTTAGACTTGAAATTTCCAAGAATATGTCCAAAGTCAATGTGGAAGAGCTGGAAAACAAATGGGATTTAATTTTCACCCCTCCTTTTTTTTCTGGTGGCATCTGAATAAAAAGGCAAGGTCTCAGCAGTCTTAGACCCTGAAGTACTACATCCAAAGTCATGAGACCCCTTCTCACTTTTCATAGACTCTTGGATCATTTGGGAAAAGTGCTTCTGATATTCATACGTCTTTTATACTTAACAATCACCCTGATATTAAACTGCATATACCCAGTGGGAAAGATGAATCTTTAAAAAGAACAATATATGCAAATCATAAACATGTCTGATTTGAAAAAGTCAAATAGTTTTATATACAGAGCCAAACCAAAAGAGAGTACATCCCTGCCCCACCAGTTCCCTCACCCCCTTAAGTGCTACTTAGAGGTAACTTCCTCCCACACTTTCACATGTTTTCCCTGATATGTGCCTCCATTTTCCTAAATAGTATTAATATGTTTATACTCATTTTTTACTTCCTAATTTTGGATTACTGTGAAAGGTAAAGATTTAGTTGTCTTGTGATGATGTAATGCCTCACAATGCAGCACAACTATGTCATGATTTATGGTTAAACCAATGTTGTTGTTCCGTTGCTAAGTCATGTCTGACTCTTTTCGACCCCATGGACTGCTGCACACCAGGCTCCTCTGTACTCCATTATCTATCTAGTGTTTTTACTGTTCAAACCATGTAAATACATTTCAAAGTTCAGTCATGTGGTAATGGTATATACTATTATTGCATTTCTTTTTTGCTGTTTGTTTTCACAATTTTATTTATTTTTGGCTGTGCTGGGTCTTTGATGCACGGGCTTTTCTCCAGTTGCAGTGGTGGGCCTCTTTCTCGCTGCAGTGGATTCTCTTGTTGTGGAGAACAGGCTCTGGGGCATGCCAGCTTCAGTGGTTATGGCATGTGGGCTCAGCAGTTGCAGCTTCTGAGCTCTAGAGTACGGGCTCAATAGTTGTGGCTCATGGGCTTCGCTGCTCCACAGCATGTGTGATCTTCCCGGATCAGGACAAGCCCGTGTCTCCTCCACTGGCAGGCAGAGTCTTTACCACTAAGCCACCAGGGAAGCTAGACATTTCCTTTTCTGCTCATCTTTTTCCTTGACAAAACTTTTGTGTTGTTTTCTTAGTGTTCTACGATCCGGTCATTAATTTTTCACAAAATCTTAAAATTCTAAACATCATTTCAAAACAGTCGTCCCCATGGCCAGGTAGTCTGTCAGTTCCCGTCTGTGCTCGGCTATTCTCCCGGCTGCCACAGGACTGTCACCCTGTGCTCACCCTGCACTCTTCTCCTATTTGGAGTCCCTGATTCCCAAGTCCCACATCACTGTCTCTTTTGGTATACACCAGGCTTTCTCAATATTGACACCACTGACACTGGCCCCTGTAATTTTTGGTTGTGAGGTTCTATCATATACACTCTAAGATATCTGGCAGCATCTCTAGCCTCTACCCAGAGAAGCCTGAAGAACACCCCCATTTCCAGTCACGACCAGAAACGTCTTCAGGCACCGACAAATGTTTCCCGGAGGCAAAAGCACCCCCAGTTGAGAATTACTGGTTTAGACCTATGTTCTGACATCCTCTTGAAAAAAAGGCACAGAGGTGATACAGCTTTGGAACCACCATTTTTCTACTTTTATACTGGAACTCTGGTATAGAATTCTAGGTTAGAAATCATTTTCACTCAAAATTATGAAGGCTAATTTCCACTGTCCTTTAGTTTCCAATGTTGCTATTGAGAAGCCAAATCTTTCTGACTCATGAACCCTAGTATGCGGCCCGCTGTGTCTCTAGGAAGGTTTTAAGATCTTCACTTTATGCCTGATGCACTGCAGTATCATGGTGGATGGCCTTAGTAAGGGTCTTTTCATCCACTATAAAGGAACTTTTGTGGCCTTTTGGCTGAATATTCATGAACATCAGCTTTGGGAACCATCTTTGTTTTATTTTCTCGGTAAATTCCTTCCCTTCCTCTTATGAGCTACTTCCTTCTGTAACTTTAGGATAGATGGTAAACCTCCGTGGAATGACTCTGTCATTTCTGAATCTTTATTCTACATATTAGGCATTTTGTTCCTTTTGGGGACATTAAAGGGCGATATATACCATGGTGCCTCAAAAACAGAATCGAGGCCGAATTGCCAGGATTTAAATCCTGGTAGTCATTCTCTGTTTTATCATTGTTCTCACCTGTAAATGAGGATAATACTACTTAATCTGTAAAGCTGTCATAATGATGATTGTAGGAGTAAACATATAAAAAATTTAAAGAACTATGCTTTCTACAAGTAAAAGAGTTCAAGAAATCTTAGTTGATCTTTAATCTATATTATTCTAATTTTATTTGTTCTTCTTAACTTCTAAAAAGTCCACTTTCTGACTTTAAAAAATAGAATTTACTTCATAGATACAGTGTCTTTTGTTTTTTCACTTTTTAAATCATCCTCTGTTTACTGTAGTTACTCTGTTTTCCCAGAGTTCTTTTACCCCCATTTTGCTTCTTTTTGGTCTCTATCTCCATCTGTTTCATGGTGGGAGGCTTTCTACAGATGTCTAATAATCTTTGGCTGACCATGTAAGAATGAGTCACTAAAAAGATGAATGAAAAATCTAAGGATATGGTAGGATTCTTGATCAGTGGGCTTCCTTACAGAATGACTGGGGAGAGACCTCAATAGTCAGGATCTGTGAGCTTCACTGGAGCAGACCAGATTCTCTTGAGATGAACCACCTTGGGACAGTGGTTGCTATGTTCCTGGAGCAAAGCAAGCAGAAGTGGCTGGCAGTCATACTGTTTATCATGACAACATAATCACTTCATCCCCATTTTTAATATGGCAACTTACTCTTAAGCTTCTGTAGAACCTGGTGTGTCCTTGAGTCAGAAGAACTGGTTTCCTTAGAGAACCGTCTAGCCCTTCTTAGAGTCAGGAAGGAGACATGAGTACCTAACTGCTCCATATATACAGCACCAGTCAATCCTGTTTTTAGCTTCTTCCCCTCTCCCCCTCTTCAGCAGCACCCACTGCCTCTAATTCCTTTGACACACCCACCTACAAGTAGCCATTTCCTTAGCTATGCTAAGTCACTGCTATTTCTCCATTTTGCTTTTACTCATCCCCAAATCTGCTGACATCTTTCACCCACTGTGGCCTTTTTCTGTATATCTTTGACATCTTGGATTCACATATTTTTAAATTAATTTATTTTTCATTTAAGGATAATTGTTTTATAAAATTGTGCTGTTTCTGTCAATCCTCAACATGAATCAGCCATAGGTATACATATATCCTCTCCATATTGAAACTCCCTCCCCATCCCACCCCTCTAGGTTTATACAGAGCCCTTTCCAGAGCCAAACAGCAAATTCCCATTGGCTCTCTATTTTACATATGGTAATGTAAGTTTCCATGTTACTCTTTCCATACATCTCACCCTCTCTTGCCCTCTCCCCATGTGCAGAAGTCTATTTTCTGTGTCTGTTTCTGTACTGCTGCCCTGTAAATAAATTCTTCAGTACCATTTTTCTAAATTCTGTATATATGTGTTAGAATACGGTATTTATCTTTCTCTTTCTGACTCACTTCACCCTCAATAATAGGTTCTAGGTTCATCCACCTCATTAGAACTGACTCTTTTTTATGGCTGAGTAACATACAATTGTGTATATAAAGCACAACTTTATCCATTCATCTGTCGATGGACATCTAGATTGTTTCCATGTCCTAGCTATTGTAAATAGTGTTGCAGTGAACAATGGCATACATGTGTCTCTTTCAATTTTGGTTTCCGCAGTGTATATGCCTAGGAGTGGGATTCCTAGGTCATATGGTGGTTTTATTCCTAGTACTTGTAAGGAATCTCCATACCAACTTCCACAGGAGCTGTATCAATTTACATTCCCACCAACAGTGCAAGAGTGTTCCCTTTTCTCCACAGCCTCTCCAGCATTTGTTGTTTGTAGATTTCTGGATGAGGGCCATTCTGACTGGTGTTAGGAGATATCTCATTGTAGTTTTGATTTGCATTTCTCTAATAATGAGCAATGCTGAACATCTTTTCATGTGTTTGTTAGCCATCTGTATGTCTTATTTGGAGAAATGTCTGTTTAGGTCTTTCCCCACTTTTTGATGGGGCTGTTTGTTTTTCTGGTATTGAGTTGTTTCAACTGCTCGTATATTTTGGAAATTGTCATTTCTGTATACACTTCTTTCATCTCCTTAGCTAAGTTTATTCCTACATATTTAATTCTTTTTGTTGTAATGGTGAATAGGATTGAATCCTTAATTTCTCTTTCAGATTTTTCATTGTTAATATATAGAAATGGAAGTGATTGCTGTGTTTTGACTTCACATCCTGCAATTTTGCTAAATTCACTGATTAGCTCTAGTAATTTTCTTATACTATCTTTAGGGTTCTATGTATAGTATCATGACATCTGTAAATAGTGAGAGCTTTACAACTTCTTTTCCAATCTAGATTCCTTTTATTTCTTTCTCTTCTCTGATTGCTGTAGCTAGGACTTCCAGAACTATGTTGAATAACAGTGGTGAAAGCGGACACTATTGTCTTATTCCTGATCATAGGGGGAATGCTTTCACTTTTTCAACACTAAGAATAACGTTTGCCGTAGGCTTATCATATATGGCCTTTACTATGGCCTTGTATGCCCATTTCTTGAGGAGTTTTAATCATAAATGGGTGTTGAATTTTGTCAAAGGCTTTTTCTGCATCTACTGAGATGATCATATGGTTTTTATCTTTGAATTTGTTCAGTTCAGTTCAGTTGCTCAGTCGTGTTCGACTCTGCGACCCCGTGAACTGCAGCACGCCAGGCCTCCCTGTTCATCACCATCTCTCAGAGTTCACTCAGACTCACGTCCATCGAGTCCGTGATGCCATCCAGCCATCTCATCCTCGGTCGTCCCCTTCTCCTCCTGCCCTCAATCCCTCCCAGCATCAGTCTTTTCCAATGAGTCAACTCTTCGCATGAGGTGGCCAAAGTACTGGACCTTCAGCTTCAGCATCATTCCTTCCAAAGAAATCCCAGGGCTGATCTCCTTCAGAATGGACTGGTTGGATCTCCTTGTAGTCCAAGGGACTCTCAAGAGTCTTCTCCAACACCACAGTTCAAAAGCATCAATTCTTCAGCGCTCAGCCTTCTTCACAGTCCAACTCTCACATCCATACATGACCACTGGAAAAACCATAGCCTTGACTAGATGGACCTTAGTCGGCAAAGTAATGTCTCTGCTTTTGAGTATACTATCTAGGTTGGTCATAACTTTTCTTCCAAGGAGTAAGTATCTTTTAATTTCATGGCTGCAATCACCATCTACAGTAATTTTGAAGCCCCAAAAAATAAAGTCTGACACTGTTTCCACTGTTTCCCCATCTATTTCCCATGAAGTGATGGGACTGGATGCCATGATCTTCGTTTTCTGAATGTTGAGCTTTAAGCCAACTTTTTCGCTCTCCTCTTTCACTTTCATCAAGAGGCTTTTTAGCTCCTCTTCACTTTCTGCCATAAGGGTGGTGTCATCTGGTGTATCATATTGATTCATTTGCATACACTGAAGAATCCTTACATTCCTGGAGTAACCCCAACTTGATCACGGTGTATGAGCTTTTTGATGTGTTGCTGAATTCTGTTTTCTAAAATTCTGTTGAGGACTTTTGCATCTGTGTTCATCAGTGATATTGGCCCATGGTTTTCTTTTTTTTTTTTTTGTCTTTGTCTGCTTTTGGTATCAGGGTGATGGTGTCCTCCTAGAATGAGTTTGGAAGTGTTCCTTCCTCTGCAATTTTTTGAAAGAGTTTTACAAGGACAAGCATTAGCTCTTCTGTAAATGTTCAATCAAATTCTGCTATGAAGCCATCGTGTCCTGGGCTTTTGCGTTTTGGGAGATTTTTGATCACAGCTTCAATTTCAGTGCTTGTAACTGGGTTGTTCATAATTTCTATTTCTTCCTGGTTTAGTAAAAATTGAAACTTTCAAAATGGAACTTTCAAGAACTTGTCCATTTCCTCCAGGTTCTATATTTTATTGCCATATAGTTGTTCATAATAGTCTCTTATAATCCTGCATTGTCTGTTGTAACCTCTCCTTTTCATTTCTAATTTTGTTGATTTTCCTCTCTTTTTTTATTGATGAGTCTGGCTAAGGATTTGTCAATATTGTTTATCTTCTCAAAGAACCAGCTTTTAGTTTTATTAATCTTACTATTATTTCTTTCATTTCTACTTCATTTATTTCTGCTCGGATCTTTATGATTTCTTTTCTTCTACTAATTTTGGGGTTCTTTCCTTCTCCTTTACCCAGTTGTTTAGGTGTAAAGTTCGGTTTCTCTTTTCAATGTTTCCCTTATTTCTTGAGGTAGGATCATATTGCTATAAACTTCCCTCTTAGAACTGCTTTTGCTGCTTTGAGTTGTCGTGGTTTCCTTGTCATTTGTTTCTAGAAATTTTCTTATTTCCCTTTTGATTTCTTCAGTAACCTGTTGTTAATTTAGAAATCTGTTGTTTAATCTCCATGCCTCTGTGTTTCTTCCAGTTTTATTCTTATAATTGATATCTAGTCTCATAGCGTTGTGGTTGGAGAAGATACTTGATATGATTTCAATTTTCTGAAATTTACGGAGGTTTGACTTGTGACCCTACATATTTCTTATTCTTCATTATCTTATTAGAAGGGAGTGAAGAAAAAATGGAGAAAAACTTGTGTTTCAATCTGATTAACCAGTAGTCTGAGGGGATTCTTTCAAGTGTGGACACAAGATTCATCTCTCAAAGCCAAAACCATAACTACTAAGAACTGTAAGGAGATATAAAACTCTGAGTCCCTCTGAGAGTCAGAGTTCACATAGTGACCCAGAGATTTTTATCCTAGAATTCCTCTAGTGTCAGGGAATTACAGCTAAACTGAAAAATATCTCAAATTATTTTATCTGTCTTTGCTTAAAATAAAGATTTACAAATAAAAGTCACTCTGAAGACTTAGAAATCTTTTATTTCAAAACTAAGAGTTTCTTTATAATAAATAAATGATATCACTCACACTCTATTTCTCCTTACTCCCACAGATGATTATATTTGATATTCTAAGAGAAAAAATAAAGTGGGATTTGTCTCAACTTTTTCGTTTCTTTCCTTACACCCTACATAATACCTGCTTCTTCTATTTGCAAGTACATGTGTCCCCCAAATACAATTTCTTATATTGAAGGAATTGTAAATAACCTCAGTAATTTTTAAGCATTGAAATAAATGTTTATCACCTAACTTTAAGCAAGCAAACCAATATATAAAGCAGACGGTATATGAAACAAGAGATGGGAAATAAAAGAAAAGCCAAAGACATGACTCAGAGAATGATAAAGAATCTGAGTTTCATTAAGAGATTGTGCTGCATATAACAGCATCACTGAGGTCCTTGGCAGACTCTGGCAAGCTGCTTACCTGGCCAGTTTTTTTGACCATGATGTTATCACTATGTCTGTCACCAATTCCAAGGACATAAGAAGCTACACAGTAGCCGGCACAGGATAGGGTAAACTCCTCAATGGCTCGGTCCAGGTCATCCCTGAATGAGAGAAAAAAACAGAAGAAAAGATTTTAGTCTCCAAAGGTATGGGATGGAGCCAATCCACATTTTAGTTTCCTTTCAGAGGAGCAAGGAAGAGAGGAGTCAGCCGGCTGGCTCAGATACCAGATAACCAGAAATCAGCTATTCCAATTGCTGTGTCCTAGGGCTCATGTTTCAGTGGGGATGGGGGGTAGTTTCATATGAATAGTAATGAGAGGAGACCATCAGCTTTTCTGGGTGATACTGGGCTTTGGAACACTTTTGTAGTTTTGAACAAAGACTAAAATCCATATTTAAGAGTTAAGTATTGAGGTCCAATCATTTAAGTCACTGATTTAAATCAGAAGCAACTAATATAGACTCTTTAGGGACAAGGCCCTAAATCAGAATCTGAAAAGTTATTCTCATATACAAGGTTTTAGATTTTGCCAATGATAAACATTTAAGTCTGACTTCAAAGTCTTAAGCCAGTAATACTTTTAGTATTTTCTTCTCATTGAAAATTCTTTAATTTCCTATGTATTAGGGCTTGTACAACACAATAACAGAATTCCTGGGCTTCCCTGGTGGCTCAGGTGGTAAAAGCATCTGCATGCAATGCAGGAGACCTGGGTTCGATCCCAGACAATCTCATGAACAGAGGAGCCTGGCAGTTCTCTGGGGTTGCAAAGAGTTGGACACAACTGAACGAATAAGCACACACAGCAGAACACAGTTCCTAGCACTGTATTGTTTAAATTGGAGAGACCACTTGACAAACTCATTTACTTCTACTGTAAAAATCTACTGAAAATTTACTTAGGTTCATATATTCCTATAATTTCAGAAGTTCATGCACTTAAAAAGTTACATGTTACTTGTTAAATATTTAAACTCTTAGGTTTGTTAAACAACTGCTCGGCTCTGAAATTTGATCTAGATGAAGTGGAATTCAATGCTAATCTTCTGTTAGACTCTAGGAAGGCCTATTTGTCTGACCTAACCAGAAATAAAGCAATAGATAATATCAGTATTTCCTCTAGGACACTGATGAGTCTACCTGAGAGAATAGTTATTTGTTGGACAGTTCGTTCAGAAGAAAGACAAACAAAAATACACGAACCCAGAATTGTATTCTTTAAGCCAGTTCAGAAGGGCATCTTTGTTGAAGGCTGCTGCTGCAGCAACATTGCTACTGTTCAGCTGAATGTCAGCAATTGTTTCAGAGGTGCTCACAACTTCAATGAGGCCAGAACGGTCTCCTGTTGCTAAGCAGCCATAAGGTAGCATCCTGAAAAGAAGAAAAGGGATATAGAGTCACAGGTCTATGCATCCATAAATTGAGATTGACAGAGTTTTTTTTCTTTGAATTTTTAAAAAAGTCTTATTACTATTGATATCCTTGTCACTATTGTATCAGTCATATAAAAAAATATTAGTTCCACTTTCAGCTAGAGTATAAATATCTTGGCCAACAAATAGAGAGTACTTTATACAACTTCAAAGTGCCAGCTAAATATATCATTTATTACCTTATTATTCTGGTGCAATATTCTACTCATTTATGCAGGTAAACAGAAGCATATTAGAGAAACAAAAGCCTTTCATTTTTACCCTAAATTTTGGAGAAGAGAACCACCCTTTACAGAGCATCTAGGTACCACACTGCAGGCTAAGCACTTTACACATTACCTTGATTAACAGCAACCCATCCTTCCATTGTTCAAGCCACAAACTTAACGTAATCTATGATTCTTCCTCCCATTCCCAATATTTACCTATCTTGAAAATGCATAGAGTCTAAGAAGTTCTTTGCCTCCACCCTTCCTTAACCTACTACCCTAGTTCAGGTCACCACCACCCCTATTCAATTACTCACATTTCCTAACTAGTCTCCCTGCTTCCACAGTATAGTCTGTTCTAAATGCAACAGCAGTATGTGCTATACGCTTATTCATGTTCAGCTCTTTGCAACCCCATTGACTGTAGCCCACACTCTCCTCTGTCAAGGCAAGAATGCTGAAGTGGGTTGCTATTTCCTTCCACAGGGGATCTTCCTGACCCAGGGATTGAACCCACGTCTCTTCCATCTCCCTGCATTGGCAGGAGAAATTCTTTACCACTGTGCCTCCATTTAAAATAAATTCATAGGACTTCTCTGGCAGTCCAGTGGTTAGGGCTCCATGCTACCAGTGCAGGGGGTGTTGGTTTGATCCCTGGTCGGGGAACCAAGATCCCACATGCTGCACTTTGTGGCCAAAAGACTTGAAAAAACAAAGAGCCATTCATGTCATTCCCCTGACTGCAATTTTCAGCAATTGCTCCCCACCTGAGTGTAAGCCAACGTGCTTGCTGGAATTCCCAAGACCTTCAATCTAGCCTGCTTCCCCTCTCTCAGTACCTTTCCCTTGCTCACCTGTTTTTACTGCACTGCCTCCCTTGCTACTCCTCTAGATATCAGGTACAACACTCTTTCATTCCTTTATCTGTGTTATTTTCTCTGCCTGGAACATTTTTCCCCAAGACACCTACATGGCTTATTGCCTTACCACTCTAAAATCTTTCCTGAAATGGCACCGTCTCAGGAAAGAATTTCCAAATCATCTTACATGACAACAAACTATCTGCTGTCTCTTCCCTGCTTTATTTTCCTCAATAGCCCTCAACACTCCAAAATCCTATACATTTGTTTATGTGTTTTTTATTGTCTATCTCTACCATTAGGATGTAAATTTCACCAGACAGGGATAATTTATTCACTGTGTATATTCAGCACCTGAGAGTGTGTACAAAGCAGTCACTCAGTAAGTATTTCTGAATGAATTAAACAAAGTTAACAACAAAATTCCTATAAGCAAGGCGAGTTCCATACTTATCAATTTTATAAGCAAAATGTAAACTTAATTTGCAAAAAAGTCATCCATTTAAGTAGAAGATCCAAGACTTAAAACTAGGTCTGGGTGCCTCTAAAGCTATCTTTTTAACCCAATACAGTCTACAGAGTGACTGACTATATTAAAGGTCTCTCAGGCTGCTTCCTGTACAAAATAATTTTAGCTAAATTGATTATGTAGCATTTTGCTTAAATTTGCATTTATATGATCCCTAATAAAAGTAAACATTTTCTCAGGTCTCTTTTAGACATTTCAAGTAGAGTTTCTTTTGTGAATTAATTAGATATTTGGTCTATTTATTACAGTTTTAAACATTTTTCATAGAGATTTATGTGAATTCTTTTTATATTAGTATCCTCTCATTTTGGTTGTCAACATTTTCTTTGGTTTTCTAAAAGCTGTTTTATCAGTAGGACAAATACAAAATGGAATGAGATACCTTGTAAATTTCAAAAATAAGGCTGGTGTCTACAGAAAATGCAAAGGATAGAATTCACTGATTCAATAATACAAGTGCAGCTATATGTCAATCATTGTATTAGCTGCTGGTGATTTACAAAAGTGAGCAAAAAAAAAAAAAGTCCCTGTTCTCACTGATCAGATAAACCAGAAATGTGTAATGTGCATGTGACTGTTGGATGAATGAGAAGTGCCACTAGAACATGTCAAGGACTAAGAAAGAGCTTGTGACGAGGAAGGACATGAGGGACAGAGGCAAGTACAAGGTAGAGAATAAATGCCAGATGAGGAGAAGAAATGGTCAGTGTTAGAAAGACCAGGTGGAGCTTTATCTGTCATGTAAGAACTTTACCAAAGAGAAAAAAACTGTGTGTGTATTGGGGGAATGAATGAGTTTGTTAGTGTAAGTAATAATCAGATAAAAGAGGACAGTTTCATTTAAAAGTTTTTTTAATTTCCTTCTAACCAGCAATTCAATTTTACAGCTCTTTAAGCTATTTCCTAGTTCTAACAAAATATGGTTGGGAGCACAATTGTGAAACTACATGCTGACAGCCTGATGATATACAAATAGCCTGCCTTTACATCTGCATTATCGAGTTCTCTTTTTTAAAGTTGACCCTTCACTAGAAAAGGCAGCTATGGAACATGACAGTTTTTACCAATCCCCCCATCCTTATCGTGACACAGCACATGTGAGGTACACACAGTCCGGTAAAGTGCACTTTGGCTCACTTTCCGACATCTCTTCCTACCCTACTTGTAGCTAAACTGGGCAAAAGTCCAACAACTTCCTCTTCAAAAGCAGACACTGATGAAAGCATTTAGTGTCTTGAGGGTAAAATGCTCACAATGGGTAGGAAAAAACATCCTTGTCATAAAGACAGTTTGACAGAAGTCAAGTTGGGGACAAACTCTTGGAGCCCTGACCACCTTACAGGGGCCCCCTTTGCACTCAACTTCTCATTAAGGCCATGACAACACTTAGTGAAGTTTATCTTCCTTTCTCAGACTCTCTGACTCAAGGCGCAATTTGTTATCTTTCCATAAAGCAAGAATTGTGAAATGAGTAAATGCTAAAGCAGCAGGGATGGCAGCCCTATCATCCTACTCTGAGTGGGTATGTAGAAAGTTTTCTCTGGCCTTGACTCTGACACGATGAGCCAAGTCTTGGTAGTACTTTAGCTCATTGTCTCAAAAGGAGGCAGTATAATTCTTTTACCTAAGGCTTACATTGCTTCCATCTTCTTCCTTCATCCTTCTAACTACCGATACCAGTGTCATTAGAACTGCTGTGTAGCTCTCTTAAAGGGAAGTAAACCCCCATTAGTACAACTCAGCTATAAAGTCACAATGAAGACAACTCTCCAAAATCTAATACTGATGGTTTACAAAAGTTCTAATTCGGCAGGGAAGCTATCAAGAGTATTTTGAGACATCAGTGAAAAATGAAAAATATGTACTTTAATTCATGCTAATGTAGCACTTCTGCAGGAGCTAAAATATTCTGATCAAAACAGTCATGTGTAGAAGGTATCTGAAGATCTGACACTGAACTTAAATGTAACTTCACTAGAGGCTCAGTAGTAAAGAATCTGCCTAACAATGCAGGAAGGCTGGGTTCTCTCACTCATCAGGAATGATCCCACAAACCATGGAGTTAGAACTAAGCCCACAGGCCACAACTATTAAGCCCTTGCTCTAGAGCCTGGGAGCCAAAACTACTGAACCCATGTGCTGTAACTACTGAACTCTGTGCACCCTAGCGACCATGGTCCACAACAAGAGAAGCCACTGGAATGAGAGGCCCATTCTGCTACAACCAGAGAGTAGCCACCTTTTATCGCAACTAAAGAAAAGCCGGAAGAAAGAAAGAAAAGCTAGCACAGCATGAAGACTCAGCAGAGCCAAAATTAATAATAAATAAAATTATTTTTTAAAAATAGTGTGTGCTACATGAACCAGTTTAACCTGAGTAGCAGGCCAAAAGATAAACAAACACAACACCAACACTGGGGCATGTATATTTATAGAAACAGTTAAAAAAATTTTTTTGGTGAAAAAAACAATTATTGGTTTGAAAATGCACTCAAAGAATTAAAATCCTGCATATTTTTAAAAACATGGGGTCAGAGTACAAAAAGTCAGCAAAGATCTCACAGAACAGACAAGTTCCTTTTTTCTTGTTAGACACACGCTGTTTCCCCTGAGACAGATACCAGGTTTATTTCTAGCACTCCCACATGTGGCTGCCTCCCTTTGCCTGAGGTCACAATGAACTTCATTTGATGCTAACTGTGTTTTACAGCTAAAGAGAATGGCCAAAACAAAAAACTAGGAGAAAATAACTTAGTTGGGCTTTCAATTAGTCTGATTAAACTAAGGATAGTTTTTAGGTCAGTCTTTTGTAATTAAAAAGACTCATCATATGGATAGAATCTGCTCTATTTAGTATAGTAGCCCACTATGGAGCTGTATGTGCTGACCAAGGAAACAAGTGACAAGTTACCAGCCAAAGCTTAAAAAGTTTTCCCCATTTTTTATGAACAAATCAAGCAAAAGCAGTTTCACTGGGGTTTGTTTTATAAGAACAATTAATAAACTTTTACTCAACTGAACCAGACAGTAAATATTTTAGGCACTGGTAGGTAATTAAATCATTTTGTACCTACAGCATAAATGCGGCCATGAAAAAAAAGAAGGAAAAAGAAAAAAGGTAGGTCAGACCCCTCTGAGTTTGTGTTCCTCAGGAATAATTTCTTACATTCACCCATTACTCTCTTATCTACATAATATTTCTTATGACTAAGTTATTGACCAAAGTTTGCTACCTATTCAAAACTACCTGTTCTATTTTGACACATATGTATTAGAAATTTCTACTATTTGAAAACCAAAAATCTTTTAAAATGACAGTACTCAAAGGTCCTTTTTCAGTTCAGTTGAGATGCTCAGTCGTGTCCGACTCTTTGCGACCCCATGAATCGCAGCACGCCAGGCCTCCCTGTCTATCACCAACTCCCGGACTTCACTCAGACTCACGTCCATTGAGTCCGTGATGCCATCCAGCCATCTCATCCTCTGTCATCCCCTTCTCCTCCTGCCCCCAATCCCTCCCAGCATCAGAGTCTTTTCCAATAAGTCAACTCTTTCCATGAGGAGGCCAAAGTACCGGAGCTTCAGCTTTAGCATCATTCCTTCCACAGAAATCCCAGGGTTGATCTCCTTCAGAATGAACTGGTTGGATCTCCTTGCAGTCCAAGGGACTCTCAAGAGTCTTCTCTAAAACCACAGTTCAAAAGCATCCATTCTTTGGTGCTCAGCCTTCTTCATAGTCCAACTCTCACATCCATATATGACCACAGGAAAAACCATAGCCTTGACTAGACGGACCTTAGTCAGCAAAGTAATGTCTCTGCTTTTGAATATACTATCTAGGTTGGTTATAACTTTTCTTCCACAGAGTAAGCATCTTTTAATTTCATGGCTGCAGTCACCATCTGCAGTGATTTTGAAATCTCCCAAAATAAAGTCTGACACTGTTTCCACTGTTTCCCCTTCTATTTCCCATGAAGTGATGGGACTAGATGCCATGATCATCGTTTTCTGAATGTTGAGCTTTAAGCCAACTTTTTCACTTTCCTCTTTCACTTTCATCAAGAGACGTTTTAGTTCCTCTTCACTTTCTGCCGTAAGGGTCCTTTTTAGATGTACTATAATCTTACTTCTGTATTCCAATCACACGTATAAGTCCTATTTATGGAACAAAACCTATGGGAAATTGTTCACTCTACCTCAACAGTACTGGAAAAGTTTACAATGGAAAAATTCAAAGGACAGAGAACTCTTAAAAACAAACAAACAAAACAATGGACAATTACATACTTGGGCCACCAGAATACTTTTATAAAAGAGTTACTAGCTAAGTCTAACCATAATTTTTTCTAACTGCCAAATAATAAAACAACTGAAATCAAATTTAGAGTCTAACAGACTGCAATTTGGATCTAGCTCCACCACTTACTATTTCTATAATTTTTGACAAACTTTTTAAAATCCCTTAAACTTTAATTTTCTTATCTACTGAAAAGGAATTTTCTCATTTTCTTATAAATTACATGATATTACACATGTAAAGAAACTAATACCTTGTTCAATAAATAAATATTTTAAGTTTTTAATAAATTGAACTTAAAAAGAAATAAAGAAATACTCCTAATCTTACAGTGATAAGGTCAAGCACAAATGTAACTGTTGCTAGCAACCGTGTGGACAAAGTTGTTGTAGATACTAAAACACATAAAAATAATAAAGTAAAAAAGCTTTTAAAAGTTACAATTAATAAGAAAGAGAAGGATACTTCTATATTCCAGATATAGATTATTCATAGTAGTGGCTCAGGAAGTTACTGACTTGGCTGACATTTTAATGTGCATGAGAAAAGAGACATGGCATTGAGCCCACGAGAGGCAGGATCTGGACTTGAAATCATACACAAAGCTGGGACTATAAAAAGGCTATCAAATGTATGAAGAGAACTAGAAAACGTCTATCTGCTCATTTATAACAGGAAATACCATAAGAGTTTTCCTTAGATCTAACCTGGGCCTGGGATGGGCAATAAAAAAGGAGAGATTCACGAAACTGCAAAAAACTCAAGCCTTTCCATATCTTATGAGACTCAAGTATAATCTGAAATATGAGAGCCTGAAAGGAAAGAGTTAAAGTAGAAACCGGTTGCTCATGCATAAAGACCTTGGGCAAAAGCACAAACTAAATCAAAACTCATTTTGGGAGGAACTTTCACGCCCCAGGGGGCAAAGGACCATCACAGAAAACAAAACATTCACCAATAATGAATTCAAAACTAAATATTAGTAACTACACAAGGAAATGAATAAGATTAAGGCTGTAAATGAAAAAGTGATACCCTACGAGAGAACAGTATGAAAGAGATGCTAAGATGATAAAGACATGAAAAGGGATAGAAAGTATAAAGAGACAAAAGCAGAGTATTAACGGGAAAAGAGGTATACAAAAATCAAATCAAAAACAGCTAAAAAAACAATTACCAAAACAAACACACTACACTGATACACAAGAAATTAGACAATACTGAACAGATAATTAGTGAACTGGAAGACGGAATAAAAGAAACTACAAAAAAGATAAAAAGAAGAGAAATAGCAAAGATATTAAGAAGACATGTAGGAAAAAACAGGAAAAAATCAAAATACATCTACTAAACTTTAAAGAGAAAATGAAGAAAACTGCAATGCTGAAAAATGTGGATGCATTCTGCAGAAACTAAACGATGTGATTTTCTATAAAAAAAAGATACAAAGAAAACGAGCAAGTAAAAATAAATCAAAAGAAATCCAAACAGGCAAATTATAGTAAAACTATAGAAACAAGGGCAAAGAAAACATTTTTCCTGCAAAAGGGAATTAAAAAAAAAAAAAAAAAAGACAGACTGTTTAGACTGACAGAAGACTTTAGAAAATGACAACAGAGGTCAGGATACTATGGATTAACATCTTCTAGATTTCTAAGGAAAGTAGCTGTCAATTTGTATTTTCAAATTCTATAACCAGGTAATATAAGCAAAACCAGGAAGTTAAGGACCTTTGAAAATCCCCTCTTCTATAAGAACAACACTGGAAAAAATTATCAACAATCAACTATTTCAGTAATCGGAAATATAAAAATGGTTTGCATTGATCTGGGAAGTGTTTTTTGGCTGAATCTTAGTTGTATTTTACTGTTACTTATTCTAATCCCATCTACTTCCCAGTTCTTCAGTAGACAACAAATGTCCCATAATCACTGTGGCTACAGCAATCTGGTAGCCTCTAGAGGGAACAAAAAATGGGTTGGAGCACCTTCAAAGCCTCAGTTCTATGTAACTGTCATTCTTTGAACTCTTTTGCAATTTCTAAGAAGATCACACTAACAATTCTGTGTTTCTCTGACCTGACTGAGACCTTGCCTACTGTGAACTACATTTTAGCTAAGAGTGTTTCTCAAAAACAACCAGGAATAAGGTGTTTAACACTGAGGCTGTCTTAAGGGTAAATAATAGTTGGGTCAAAGAATAAAGAAAAAGTTCAACAAAAGACTTAAAGGAAAAACTGTGGAATGAGATGTTCATAAAGGATATGAAAGACTACAACACATCCAAAGGAATCTAGAAGCTGCATGGTTGTATGCATTTCTGGGGCTGTGCAAAGGGAGAGAAAAGAATCAAGAAGGCCCTAGCACTCACTTCTTACTAACTTTGAGGCTTACACAAATTAGGGGTCACAGATGTAAATTACAGGGCTGACTCCTCAAGATATGTGCCAAAATGCACAAAGAAACCTCAGTAAAGACTGGAAGATTTAAGAATTCCAGGCATTTAAGGAAATCTGTGGTTAACCATTAGCTGACCAATAAACTAACCAAGCAGAGAATCAGTGACCATGCATGACAAAGAACACAAACTTTACAAAATTAGTTGAGAAGTCATAAAATAAACAGCAATAACAAAAAAGTCCTGAACAAGGGAAAGAACCTGGTTCAAGGTTCACAAGATTAAAACCCTATATTAAGTATATTCAAAGAAATAAAAGAAGCCATGTCTAAAGAACAAAAAAAGAGAAGTATAAGAATGACGAATCAGATTTTCTTAGTGGTCCAGTGATTAAGAATCCACCTGCCAATGCAAAGGACATGGGTCAATCCCTAGTCTGGGAAGATTCCACATGCTGCTGGCCAACTCAGCCCATGTACCTTGGCTTTAGGGCCCTACTGAAAGCCGTGTACACTGCAGCCCATGCTCCACAACGAGAAACCACTGCAGTGAGAAGCCCATATATCACAACTGGAGAGTGGCTCACACTCACCACAACTGGAAAAAGCCCACATGCAGCAACTAAGACTTAGCACAGCCAAAAATAACTTTAAAAGTTAGGGGGAAGAATTATGAATCACCAGAGACTACACTGAAATAAACAGAAATTATTTAAATGAACCAAATACCATGACATTTTTCAAAGAACCTGAATAATCCTAAATCTTATAACATACCTAGATTTCAGAATGCACTACAATAATCAAAACAGCATGTAACCAGCACAAAAACAGACACATAAATCAATGGTACAGAACAGAGAGTCCAAAAGTAAACTCATTCAATGGATCGACAAGTCTATGACAAGGGAAGCAAAACTATACAACTGAGAAAGGACAGTCCCGGCAATAAGCATCACTAGGAAAACAGGATGGCTACAAATAAAGAATGTAAACAATATCTTCTAACATCATATACAAAAATAAACTAAAAATGGACTAAAGATCTAAATGTAAGACTTGAAACCACATAACTACTACAAGGGAATAGAGGCAGACAAGTCCCAATTACAAAATTTACTACAAATTAATCAAGACGATGCATAGAAATAAGATATATAGGTCAATGAAATAGAATTTAGACACTAGGAAAATTCCCTCACATTTACAGTCAATTCATGTTTCACGCAAGTGCCAAGACAATTCAATGAAGAAAGAAAAATATTTTCAACAATGGTGCTGGGACAATTGGATACCAATACACTAAAAAAATGAAAGTGGACTCCTACCACGTACCATACAAAAATATTACCTAAAAGTGGATTCAGTTCAGCTCAGTTCAGTTCAGCTCAGCTGCTCAGTCGTGTCCAACTCTTTGCGACCCCATGAATCACAGCACGCCAGGCCTCCCTGTCCATCACCAACTCCTGGAGTTCACTCAGACTCATGTCCATCGAGTCCGTGATGCCATCCAGCCAACTCCTCCTCTGTCATCCCCTTGTCCTCCTGTCCCCAATCCCTCCCAGCATCAGAGTCTTTTCCAATAAGTCAACTCTTCAAATTAGGGGGCCAAACTATTGGAGTTTCAGCTTTAGCATAATTCCTTCTAAGGAAATCCCAGGGTTAATGACCTCCTAAATAAGGGCTAAACTAAAATTTTCAGAAGAAGCATAGGCGTAAATCTTCATGACAGTGGATTAGATAATGGTTTTCCAGCCTGACACCAAAAACACATGAAGCTAAAGGAAAAAACAGATAAACTGAACTTCATCAAAGTAAGTATTTTATGCATCTAAGGACACTATCATGAAAGTGAACAAACCCACAGAATGGGAGAAAATATTTGCCAATAATATATTCACTAGGAGTCTAGTATCCAAAATACATAAGGAACTCATAACTCAAAAGATAAATATAACAACCCAATTCAAAAATGAGCAAAAAACTTGAATACGCATTTCTCCAAATAAGATATACAAATGACTAACAAGCACATGAAAATCTGGCCAACATTATTAGGCATTCAGTTCAGTTCAATAGCTCAGTGGTGTCCGACTCTTTGTGACCCCATGAATTGCAGTACGCCAGGCCTCCCTGTCCATCACCAACTCCCAGAGTTCAGATCAGACTCACGTGGAAAATGCAAATTAAAATCACAATTAGAAGATTAACAAAATTACAAGCTAGAAATTGACAAATACCAATTATAATGGGAGGTTTTAACATAACTCTGAAGGGACAAACAAGTAAAACTTTAATGAGAAGAGAGATCTGGAGATAATCAACAAATTTGATATAACAGACCAGTTTATGACCTTATAGTTATTAACTACAGCATCTGAAATATTTTCAATCAATGAACATCACAATCAATGTGACAGAAAAACTGGACATACGGTAATACATAAAAAATCTTAATAAATATGACATTGATCTTACACAGGCCACAAAATCTGACAGTAGTCAGGTACAATAAAATTAAGACATCTTAGGTCTGGACCTAACAAAAGCAGAAGATATTAAGAAGAGGTGGCAAGAATACACGGAAGAACTGTACAAAAAAGATCTTCACGACCCAGATAATCATGATGATGTGATCACTACTCTAGAGCCAGACATCTTAGAATGTGAAGTCAAGTGGGCCTTAGAAAGCATCACTACGAACAAAGCTAGTGGAGGTGATGGAATTCCAGTGGAGCTGTTTCAAATCGTGAAAGATGATGCTGTGAAAGTGCTGCACTCAATATGCTAGCAAATTTGGAAAACTCAGCAGTGGCCACAGGACTGGAAAAGGTCAGTTTTCATCCCAATTCCAAAGAAAGGCAATGCCAAAGAATGCTCAAACTACCAAAAAAAAAACAAACCAAACGATCCCTCACAACTGCCTGAGACAAATTAGGAGTGGAGTGACTGAAGCTAGGGTATCTCCCCTCACCCCCACCCAAATCAGTTAGGGTGAAGAAATACTAGATTAGATCTGTAATACTTTATCAACCACACCTTGTTTTCTTCAGAGCCTGAGCTACTAGCCGTGATGGCTTGATATAATCACCTTGCATTGTGTCTATTCAAATTCTGATTTAATTGATCTGGGATTGAGTGCAGGTATCGATATTTACTAAAAACTCTTCAGATTACTTCAGGATGAAGCTAGGGTTTATAGGTTCTGCCTCAGAGGAGTGGTTTGTAACCTTTAGCATGATTTAAAAGGTCTTGCTAACATATGTATTCTCAGTTTTCTGTGCAAGATGTCTTAACATCTTAAAAAACCTTTCTGGTTGAGGAGAGACTATACTCCCAGGGCCAACGAATGCCTAAAGATAATAATAACTTGTCTAGGGTAGGCTTTTCATATGAAAAACAATAAATCCCAAGTTTATACTACCCCCAACCACCTCCTCATCTAACACATGCACCAAGGTAGTATTTCCTCTGTCCTGAATCATCCCAGAGCCAGGTACCAGTTGATTGGAGACCACCCTTATAGCCCAAAACTCACCAGAATTATTCAGATTAGCCAGTCCTAAATGGAACAACAGACTGGTTCCAAATAGGAAAAGGAGTACGTCAAGTCTGTATATTGTCACCCTGCTTATTTAACATATTTGCAGAGTACATCATGAGAAATGCTGGGCTGGATGAAGCACAAGCTGGAATAAAGATTGCCGAGAGAAACATCAATCACCTCAGATATGCAGATGACACCACCCCTATGGCACAAAGTGAAGAAGAACTAAAGAGCCTCTTGGGGAAAGTGAAAGAAGAGAATGAAAAAATTGGCTTAAAGCTCAACATTTAGAAAACTATGATCATGGCATCTGGTCCCATGACTTCATGGCAAATACATGGGTAAACAATGGCTGACTTTATTTTGGGGGGGCTCCAAAATCACTGCAAATGGTGATTGCAGCCATGAAATTAAAAGATGCTTACTCCTTGGAAGGAAAGTTATGACTGACCTAGATAGCATATTAAAAAGCAGAGACATTATTTTGCCAACAAAGTTCTGTCTAGTCAAGGCTTTGTTTTTTCCAGTGGTCATGTATGGATGTGAGAGTTAGACTATGAAGAAAGCTGAGCACTGAAGAACTGATGCTTTTGAACTGTAGTGTTGGAGAAGACTCTTGAGAGTCCCTTGGACTACAAGGAGATCCAACCAGTCCATTCTAAAGGAGATCAGTCCTGGGTATTCATTGGAAGGACTGATGCTGAAGCTGAAACTCCAATACTTTGGCCACCTGTTGTGAAGAGCTGACTTATTTGTAAAGACCTTGATGATGGGAAAGATTGAAGGCAGGAGGAGAAGGGGATGACAGAGGAGGAGATGGTTGGATGGCATCACCAACTTAACGGACATGAGTGTGGGTAAACTCCGGGAGTTGGTGATGGACAGGGAGGCCTGGTGTGATGCAGTTCATGGGATTGCAAAGAGTTGGACACGACTGAGTAACTGAACTGAACTGAACTGAACTGAAGCTGTTTACTCTGCCTTGTTTTGCATTTCTCTGGAAATCCCGATAAACTCTCTGTTTAAACCTTCTGCTCACTTCCATCTTCTGTCTCCTGACCACTTGGTGCTGTGTCCTGTGACCCTGCCTGGCAGGTAGTGACATTCTTTCTGGGATCTGTGAACATAATAAACTTCTTCCAAGCCTTGTTAGCATCTCCTCTTGTGGCCACACCAACTTTACCATACTCTGTCCAATAAGAATTGCTTGAAGGACTTTTTTTTTTTTCAAAATGCAGATTATTCAGGGGTGTAACATACAGCGTAAAGAATATGGTCAGTAATATTGTAATACCTTAATGTGGGGACAGACAGCTACTAGACTTATTGTGGTGTCATTTCAGAGCATACCCAAATGTCAAATCATCATTTAGTGCATCTGAAACTTGGTTGACATAGTTGTATGTCAACTATATCTCAGTTTTTAAAAGCACACAGATTGCTGAGCCCTACTCTCAGAGCTTCTGACTCAGCATACCTGAGATAGACCTGGAATGTCTAGTTCTAACAAGTTGCTACGTGACGCTGATGTTGCTGGTCTGAGGGCCACATTTTGGGAGGGCCACTGTTGCTGGTCTGAGTACTACTATCTTACTATTGCAGTGTTGAGTCTTTATTATCAGTATGACTGGGTTGGGGAAACCCCTCCAGGGTGTTGGTGGGAAGTCACTGGAACAGTGCTCCTCCAACTTGAATGTGCATCACCTCGGGATCTTGCTACAATGAGGATCTGCATTTCTAACAGGTGCCCATGTGATACCCATGCTGCTGGCTCACAGACAGAGAATACTGTATAGCAATACACTTATATAAATAGTCTGTAACGAGCACTACAAGCCTCAATTCAGTGTTATGGTAAAAAGAAGACCAGGCACAGAGCCACATCCACATGTAAAATCTGCATGTAAACATGTATGGAAAACGACAGGTAGTACTGGAGGGACCTGAAGTAGAGACACAGGAGCTGTATGGCAGTGGTCCTGCCATCCCCCCACACAAACTGGGCCTTTAATGGACTTTTCTTGCCAGTACCTTGCTTTTTAATGTATTCTGTTTCTTTTTATGAAATCTATTATATCTGAGGGCCATAGAAAACATATAGGAGAAAACAAATTGAGCCCTATTAAAAAACTTCTCTGACCCAGAATCAAAAAAATCTTAAAATGAGATGAAAATAGCAGCCACTTTCGGGTAATTGAGAGACTTCAAAAACACAAAACTGTTTCCACCACACTCAAGGTTCCCTGGTGCCTGAAGTACCATCAGAGATTCATTTCTTTGGATTAAGGAATTTTAATACCGACTCAATGGATGTGAGTCTGAGTGAACTCCGGGAGTTGGTGATGGACAGGGAGGCCTGGCGTGCTGCAATTCATGGGGTCACAAAGAGTCGGACATGACTGAGTGACTGAACTGAATGGAACTGAACATGTAAATGGTCCCAGAAAGATAATTATTACCACTTGGTTTGTGTTCTGAACCAGATGAGACACACCAGAAGTGGGCATATGTTGAGGTGCTTTTGGAAAATATATATGTCATTACATTAGTTTTCCAAATGCCAGCAAATTTGGAAAACTCAACAGCGGCCACAGAACTAGAAGATGTCAGTTTTCATTCCAATCCCAAAGAAAGGCAATGCCAAAGAATGCTCAAACTACTGCACAATTGCACTCATCTCACATGCTAGTAAAGTAATGCTCAAAATTCTCCAAGCCAGGCTTCAGCAATACGTGAATCCTTGAACTTCCTGATGTTCAAGCTGGTTTTAGAAAAGGCAGAAGAATCAGAGATCAAATTGCCAACATCTGCTGAGTCATTGAAAAAGCAAGAGAGTTCCAGAAAAACATCTATTTCTGCTTTATTGACTATGCCAAAGCCTTTGACTGTGTGGATCACCATAAACTGTGGAAAATTCTTCAAGAGATGGGAATACCAGACCACCTGACCTGCCTCTTAAGAAATCTGTATGCAGGTCAGGAAGCAACAGTTAGAATTGGACATGGAACAACAGACTGGTTCCAAATAGGAAAAGGAGTACGTCAAGGCTGTATATTGTCACCCTGCTTATTTAACTTCTATGCAGAGTACATCATGAGAAACGCTGGACTGGAAGAAACACAAGCTGGAATCAAGATTGCCAGGAGAAAGAAGCAACAGTTAGAATTGGACATGGAACAACAGACTGGTTCCAAATAGGAAAAGGAGTACGTCAAGGCTGTATATTGTCACCCTGCTTATTTGACTTCTATGCAGACTACATCATGAGAAACGCTGGACTGGAAGAATCACACGCTGGAATCAAGATTGGCGGGAGAAGTATCAATAACCTCAGATATGCAGATGACACCACTCTTATGGCAGAAAGTGAAGAGGAGCTAAAAAGCCTCTTGATGAAAGTGAAAGAGGAGAGCGAAAAAGTTGGCTTAAATCTCAACATTCAGAAAACGAAGATCATGGCATCCAGTCCCATCACTTCATGGGAAAGAGATAGGGAACCAGTGGAAATAGTGTCAGACTTTGTTTTTGGGGGCTCCAAAATCACTGCAGATCGGTGACTGCAGTGATTAGAAGACGTTTACTCCTTGGAAGACAAGTTATGACCCACCTAGATAGTTTATTCAAAAGCAGAGACATTACTTTGCTGACTAAGGTCCTTCTAGTCAAGGCTATGGTCTTTCCTGTGGTCATGTATGGATGTGAGAGTTGGACTGTGAAGAAGGCTGAGTGCCAAAGAATGGATGCTTTTGAACTGTGGTGTTGGAGAAGACTCTTGAGAATCCCTTGGACTGCAAGGAGATCCAACCAATCCATTCTGAAGATCAGCCCTGGGATTTCTTTGGAAGGAATGATGCTAAAGCTGAAATTCCAGTACTTTGGCCACCTCAGGTGAAGAGTTGACTCACTGGAAAAGACTGTGATGCTGGGAGGGACTGAGGGTAGGAGGAGAAGGGGACCACAGAGGATGAGATGGCTGGATCGCATCACTGACTCAGTGGACGTGAGTCTGAGTGAACTCCGAGAGATGGTGATGAACAGGGAGGCCTGGCGTGCTGTGATTCATGGGGTCGCAAAGAGTCAGACACGACTATGCGACTGAACTGAACTGAGAGACACCAACAACAAAAGTTCAATGTAATTTGGGAGTAAAAATAATTTAAACTAGTTCAGGACTTAAAGAAATTAAAATGGAAATAATAAAACATTTAGTAGTAAATTCTATATAGTGGGATGTATTATAAAAAACTACAAACAAGTACATTTTAAAACTTAAGGGAAAAAATTTATGGGAAGCAGTTAAGGCAGCTAGAAGAAATATAGGTATGGTTTTAAAAACTGGAAATAATGTGTCTATAGCACAAATAGTAAAGAATCTGCTTGTTATGCAGGAGACCAGGGTTCGATCCCTGGGTCGGGAACATCCTCTGGAGAAGGGAATGGCAATCCACTCCAGTATTCTTGCCTGGAGAATTCCATGGATGAGAAGCCTGGTGGGCTGCAGTTCATGAGGTCACAAAGAGTTGGACATGATTGAGTGACTAACAAACATACACATTCAATGTTCTGCTTCAACAAATCAGAAACAGAATTAACACACGTAAAAGGAAGCAAACTATAAAGACGAAATCAATGATAAAAACAGAAAAATTAGAAGCCCATTCTTTTAAAATATTAAGATACAATCTTCTAAGACTAATCTAGAGAAGACTAATATGGAAAAAATACTGCATACAAAATAATTTTACAAATGTAAAAGGAGAAAAAAATTAAACATAGCAGAAGTTGTAAAATTATATTATAAATAGTATGGTAATAAATTTAAAAGCAATGAAGAAATAGACAATTTTTAGCCTCAAAAGGGACTCAAGAAGAGTAGTGAGAAAATCCTAAATCCAAAAAAAGTCAATACTAGGACTAAAATTTTGCAGAGATAGAAAAGAGGTAAAGTTTAAGATTCAAAAAATAAAATACAGCTTCTGTAAGATAACTGTACAGCAAAGAATTTTTAAAAAATAATACAAAAAGCATAAACCTTACAGTAACCTAGGTAATTCACAGCAGAGAGAAAAGACACTAATTTTAAACACTGAAAAATTATTCAACCAAAGAAATGCCAATCAAAACTCTATGAGATACCATGTTATCTCCACTAGATTTGCAAAAAACTAACAAGTCTCACTGGCAAGGAGATATTTCTGGGGAGAAACATAACACTGGTATAAACATTTTGGAAGCCACTTGGGCAACAGTGTAAGGTTGAAAGTATACAAACTTTTTGACCCAGCAATTCCACTTCTGGCTATATAAACTAAAGAACTCTTCCAAATGTAAGTAAAGAGAAGTGTACAAACAAATAAACACAAATAGCTGCTAACAGGGGAATGGATAAATTTGTATATTTACTCAAAACAATAATAAATAAGTGAAAATAACAAATTAGGAACTTCACATATTCATCTTGATAAACCTCGAAATATGTAAAAAAGTAAACTGCAAAAAATTACATGTGATACGAT
>SJYC01105758.1:0-12819 GCA_006408675.1 Madoqua kirkii | reverse complement strand
CTAACACTACAGGTTCCTATGCAATATTGCTCTTTATAACATCAGATCTTGCTTCTATCACCAGTCAGATCCACAACTGGGTATTATTTTTGCTTTGGCTCCATCTCTTCTTTCTTTCTGGAGTTATTTCTCAACTGATCTCCAGTAGCATATTGGGCACCTACCGACATGGGGAGTTCCTCCTTTAGTATCCTATCATTTTGCCTTTTCATACCGTTCATGGGGTTCTCTAGGCAAGAATACTGAAGTGGTTTGCCATTCCCTTCTCCAGTGAACTGTCAGAGAAACCAAAGCAGGGGTAAAGAAATCACCAGATGAGCCTGGAACACTTTCTTGTACCAAAAAGAAGCAGATGGTCAAAGAATTATGTCGACAGGTCAAACAGACAAAAGATAGAACTTGAGTTGCCACAGGCAAAATCTGGGTCAAATCTGCACATCAAAATTACCTATGTCACTAAAAAAAGTAATCACAAATTCAAACTACTATAATTTTTTTAAGTAAATAAATGGGGAGGTGGGGGTGTGAGAAAAACATCTACCCTACAGTATAAGTCAACTAACAAACCCAAACAGATAATAAATTTGAAAAACACACTTTGGAAACCACTGTAATTAATACTGGTTCAGACAACCTGTATTAATAAATACTAAAACAAGTGGGTGAAAGTTAGCTGTGAAACAGTATGTTTCCTAAATTGCAAAACAAGTCCACAAACTACTTATTAACTTCGTAGTAGAAGAACCTAGTGGATACTATCCTAACCAAGTAATAACAATTAATATCATCAGTAATGGAACAACAACAACGAAAAAAAAAAAAAAAACCTGCCGAAATGACAAATTGACATTGTTTCATTGTTTGCCTATGAGTAAAATGCAATAAGGACACATCACCACTTAAATGTGCTCAGTTGTGTCCTACTCTTTGCAACCCCATGGACTGTAGCCCACCAGGCTCCTCTGTCCATGGGATTATCCCAACAAGAATACTGTATCAGGTTGCCATTTCCTCCACCAGAGGATCTTCGCAACCCAGGAATCAAACTGTCCTCTTGTTCATCTCCTGCCATTGGCAGCACTGAGTCATCAGGGAAGCCCCCACCACTTCAATGTATTCAAGCTAAAAATGCATAGCTAGAATCCAATCATGACAAAACATTAGGCAAATCCAAACTGAGTGACACTCTACAAAGTAACTGATCTGTATCCTTAAAAAAAAAAAATCAGTCATTAAAGATAAGGAAAGACTGAGGAACTGTTCTAGAATGAAGGAAACTAAAGACACATGTCAAAGAAATACGACAAATAATCCTGGGTTGAATCCTGCGCCTAAACCACACTCCTGAGACAACTAGCTAAATATGAATGGAATGTGGGGAACAGACAATAGAACTGTATCAACATTATTTTCCTGATTTTCATGAATTGATTCTGGTTAACTATGAGAATGTCCCCATTTTTAAGAAATATACACTGAAGAATTAAAGTATAAATGGCATAATGTATGCCACTTCATCTCAAAGGATTCTGAAAGAAATGAATACACACACATGGAATGACAGAACAAATATGGCAAAGTGTTAACAGTTGGGAAAGTTGGAGAAAGCTGTATGGGAATTCTTCACACTCTTCTCTCAGGTTTTCAGAAAGCCTGAGTTTTTTTTTGTTTTGTTTTGTTTTAATGTTTGATCTTTTCTTCCATCAAATGGAGGGCATTAAAGATACCAAATCATTCTATCAAGAAAACATTCTAGGTAGATCCCCAGATCCTCTGAACTAAAGGCTGAGTCACTATCTGCATTCACAAAAGCCAGTCATTAAGATTTTGTGCCTGAGATTCAGCAATAAGAAAATAAAATTTTTTAACACACATGTTTTAGATTAGTGCAGAGTTTCTAACCCCCATGCTATCTCATAGGAAGATGGTCCTGTGCATTGCTAGAAGTTGAGTAGCATCTGAACTTCATTCACTACCTGTCAGAAACAACCTCCAGTGAGTTGCGACAAATAAGAAAACTTTTAGACATACTAAATGCCCCACTTGAGGCCAAGAAAAAAAAAAAAAAAAGCCGCAGGTTGAGAACTACTGGCTGGGAAGATGAAAAGCTGCCAATTCAAGAATCATAATTCACAAAGATCCCATTTTTTTATTCTTCAGATATCCCACAATCTTTGGCAACTACATATTTTTAAAAATGCCAGTAACTATTAGGCTTAACACTTTCAAAAGAACAGAAGTGCTGTTGAGAAGGATATGAAAAAACTAGAATCCTTTTGCAGTTGGATTTTGCAGGTGGAAATGTAATATGGAACAGTTATTTTAGAAAACAATGGTAGTTCCTCAAAAGATAAAAAACAGAATTACCATACGATCTAATAATTCCACTTATGGGTACATAGCCAAAACAATTGACAGCAACATTTCAAAAATATATTTGCACACTCATGTTCATAGCAGTGTTATTCACAATAGCTAAAATGTGTAAGCAAACAAGTGGATAAACAAAATGTAGTACAGAAACTGGGTATTAGTGGCGCTAGTGGTAAAGAATCTGCTTGCCAATGCAAGAGGTGTAGGTTTGATCCCTGGATGGGAAGATCCCCTGGAGGAGGAAATGGCACCCTACTCCAGTGCTATTTCCTGGAAAATTCCATGGGCAGAGGACCCTGGAGGGCTGCAATACATGGGGTCACTAAGAGTCAGACATGACGGAGTGACTGAATACACACACACACACACACACACACACACACACACACACACAAACACAATTCAACAAGTGAACTTACCATGATCTTATTAAAGAATGTAACATGCTCTTGATATATACATGAAGAGAGGATTAAAACAGTGGAACGAGAACACAGTTCTCTCTATTCCTTTCATTCAAAAAGATGAAGCATTGTAAGTATTTAAAAATACTCAACAGTAACAGTTCTGCGATATAAGAGAAAGTACCTAACATAGGAATCCTTTACTGAGAGAAAGCAGATAGGATCAGGGATCAGATCTGCTAAGATTCAAGCGGTAGTGAGAAACAGTTCCAGGATGCATTCCAGCTTAGAATCAGAGCATTCAAGGAGTGAGAGGTGGCCAGGGGAAATCATCAGGGAAGTCAGTAGTAACGGACCTGCAGGTGGAGCAGCTGCTGTGGTCACACATGCCCCTTGCTCTGTTTGTGCTGAGCTGAAACAGCAATGGGATCAGCCCAAAACTGAGGTGAGGAGCAGGGTACTGAGTACATGGGAAACACTTGATCTCAGAAGGGAAGAAATCTTCACATACAGGAAACTCATTTTCAGCACAGGCTATCCCAAATCCTACAGGCACTGAATGCAGGTTACAGTGAATAAGCAAACAAGCAGGGAGCCACAAGTACAAAAGAGCTAAACTAAGAATCACCGAATATTGAGAAAAGCCAAAATAAGAAGAAAAGACAGATGCCAAAAGAAGAAGCAAGACCACTTTAAAGATAAGACTGTTTTATTCCTAAGACAGAATTAATGTGAAAGAATAGCCATGAAAAAGGAATAAACAGAAATCTTTTAAAAGATAAAGAAACACACTCCAACCTGACTAATCATAAGAAACTGCAAGTTAAAATAATGGGACATCAGTTTATGTTCACTGAATCAATAAATTAAAAGGGTTGGCAGAAATGCAAAAAGATAGAAACTCTCCCACAGTGTATTTTAACTCTTTTAGGGTATGCAACTTGAATTTAGAATTCTTACTAAAAGGGGACAAGCCTTCAATCTATGATTTTATTTATAGGAATTTATCCTACAAAACACAAACATGTATAAAGACATAAAAAACATTCACTGCAACAAAGCTTTAGTAGAGAATAAGTGGAAATAAGCAAACATACATCAGTGGAGATACAAATATTTAATTACTAATGGTATCAGTAATTAATGTCATGAAATATTAACAAGGCTTTCATAAAGAGAAGTGGAATTCTTCCTACAAACATTACAAGATTCATAAAATGCATTGCATGAAAAAGGAAGAAAGTAAAAAGATCTCAAACTTTTTAAAAAATATAGCTATGTACACACAAAGCTAAACTGTTTATATACTTATCTCTAAGAGAGAACGGTAACAGCAGTTAGTAAAAAAAACTTACATTTTTGGTTCCATATAGTTTATTCATTGTACTATGACAAACCTAGACAGTGTATTAAAAAGCAGAGACATTACTCTGCCTACAATGGTCCATATAGTCAAAGCTCTGGTTTTTCTAGTAGTCATGTTATGGATGTGAGAGCTAGACAATAAAAAGGGCTGAGCGCTAAAGAATTGATCCATTTGAACTGTGGTGCTAGAGAAGACTTCCGAACGTCTCTTGGACAGCAAGGCGATCAAACCAGTCAATCCTAAAGGAAATTGACCCTGAATATTCATTGGAAGGACTGATGCTGAAGCTGAAGTTTCACTACTTTGGCCACCTGATGCAAAGAGCTGACTCACTGGAAAAGACCCTAATGCTGGGAATGACTGAAGGCAGGAGGAGAAGGGGACGACAGAGGATGAGATGGTTGGATAGCATCACTGACTCAATGGACATGAGTTTTGAGCAAACTCCAAGAGATGGTGAAGGACAGGGAAGCCTGATGTGCTACACTCCATGGGGTCACCAAGAGTCAATGTGACTGAGTGACTGAACAACTATGTACCCGCTAAAAACAAAAAAATACAGCAAACCAGGTCAAGAATACTGCATCCTTATTAAGCAAAGAACCTCTTATTTATGTAAGATAGCAGTAGATCATAGGAGAAATAACACAAATTAATTTAGGCTTCTAATATTCAAAGAGCAATATTAAGACAAATAAAGGGTAATTAAAAATAGGCATGAGAATGAAGACAGGTGCACACACACACACACACACACATATACATATATATATGATATATATATGTTGACGATATATATACATGTATATACATATACATGTCTTAGACTGCAATTGTATGCTTCCATAATTTCCAGACAAGCTGATATGTGTATACTTGTGATAAAATTATTTTATTTCATTAAAAAGAACTACAATGGACCCTTAAACAACATGAGGATTAGGGATGCAGACTGTCGGCACAGTCAAAAACCATGTATAATTTTACAGCTGATACTCTGTATCTGATGAGGTTCTGTAACCAAAAATTCAGTCAACTTGCAGATCACATGGTAATGTAGTATGTATTTAATGAGAAATCTGTGTATAAAAGGACCTATGCAGTAACTGTGTTCTTCAAGGGTCAACTGTACTCTGAAAGCATTTGTAGTAGGAGTTACTTGCACTGCAGGGCTATGGACATTTTTGAGAACTCTATAAAAGCAGAAGACAGCCTGGGAAATATCCAAAACAATCTTAAGAAAGAAGAACAAAGCTGGAGCAATAATACTCCCTGACTTCAGACTATACTACAAAGCTACAGTAATCAAACAGCATGCTACTGGCACAAAAACAGACACACAGATCAATGGAAATGAACAGAAAGCCCAGGAATATATCCATACACTTATCGTCAACTAATCTACAAGAAAGGAGGCAAGAATATACAATAGAGAAAAGACAGTCTCTTCAATAAGTAGCCTTGAGAAAACATGGACAGCTACATGTAAAAGAATGAAATCAGAACATTCTCTAACACTACATACAAAAATAGACTCAAAATGGTACTATTAAAACTCCTAGAGGGAAACACAAGCAAAATACTCTGACATAAATTGCAGCAACATGTTTTTATGTCTCCTACAGTAACGGAAACAAAAGCAAAAGTAAACAAATGGGAGCCAGTTAAACTTAACAGCTTATGCACAGTAACGGTAATCATAAACAAAATGAAAAGACAATTTATAGAATGGGAGAAAATATTTGCAAACAGTGCAACCAACAAGAGATTAATTTCCAAATATACAAACAGCTTATACAGCTAAATAAAAAAAATACATACAAAAAAATTTTAAATGTGCAGAATATCTAAATATTAATAGCTATTTCTCCAAAGAAGACATACAGATAGCCAATAGGCACAAGAAAAGATTCTCAACACTTCTGATTATTAGCGAAATACAAATCAAGACAAAAATGAGGTACCACTTCACACCAGTCAAAATGGTAATCATCAAAAAGCCTACAATTCATAAATGCTGGAAAGAGAGTAAGGAAAAAAGAACCCTACTACACTATTGGTGGCAATGTAAACTGCTGCAACAACTATAAAAGACAGGTTCCTTAAAAGACCTAAAAATAGAGGGGCTGTATGATCCAACTATTACACTCCTGGACATATATCCAGACAAGATGAAAACTCTAACTTAAAAAGATCCCTGCATACCAATGTTCACAGCAGCACTGTTTACAATAGCCAAGACATGGAAGCAATGTAAATGTTCACTGACTGATGAATGGATAAAGATGTGGTATGTATACACAAATATATACACATCTTACAATGGAATATTAGTCATAAAAGAATGAAGTATTTCCTACTGTATAGCACATGGAAGTATATTCAATATCCTGTGATAAAACATAATGGAAAAGAATATGTACATATATACATAACTGAATCACTTTGCTATACAGTAGAAATCACCACAAAATTATAAATCAACTATACTTCAATAAAATAAAATTTAAAAACAAAATGAAACATTGCTACTTACAGCAAAAGGAATGCACCTAGAGATTATCACACTAACTGAAGTATAATTCACTTAGATTATCACACTAAGTGAAGTTTTATCTACAGAACAGAAATAGATACAAACAACAAAAAACAAACTTTACAGTTACCAAAGAAGAAAGTTAAGGGGAATAAATTGGGAGTTTGGAATTAACAGATACACACAACTATATATACGACAGATAATAAAAATCTATCGTATAGCAAAGGGAAATATATTCAGTATCTTGTAATAATTGATAATGGAAAAGAATCTGAAACATATATATAAACTGAATCACTCTGCTGTACACCTGAAACACTGTAAAGCAATTGTACCTCAATTTAAAAAGGGCTTCCTTGGTAGTCCAGTGGTTAACAATATGCCTGCCCATATAGGCGATACAGGTTCCAATCCCTGGTCTAGGTAGATTCCACATGGCACGGAGCAACTAAGCCCATGCATCATCACTACTGAGCCCAGGCTATAGAGCCCACAAGTAGAACTATTGAAACCCATACGCCCTACAGCCCCTGTTCTGCAATAGTGAGAAATCCATGCGCTGCAACTACAGAGGAGCCCCTGCTCACTGCAACTAGAGAAAGGTGGTGCACAGCAAGAAAGAGCCAGGCAACCAAAATTTTAAAAACAATTTAAAAAATTTTTTTAGTTAAAGAAAAAAAAAAGAAGAAGAAGAAAAAGAAATGAAGAAGACAGCCTGGGCCAGATGTTTCTCTAACTACAACATTAAATGCTGCACTCATTCTGTACAAATAATAAAGCATATACATTATCTCCATTTGTCTCCTGGCTTCTATCTAATGACCATTCTATATAGAGTGGCATCACTATAGTCACTTGAAAATTATAAACTGATGACATGAAAAGAAAATATCAGATTAAAACTTAGAAAGGTCTTAAGGTTAAAGCAGAAAAAATTATTATTTAAAAATATAGATGGTAGAAATATTATACATATTGCAAACAAAATTAACAAAGTAATTTATTTTGAAATCCTTGGGCAGAAACGATGGGAACGGTGTGTGTAGCAGAGACTGGTATTTGTCTGTCATTATGCACTGTCTGTCCCCTTCTAGCTTTATTAACTATAATCTCTCACTCTTAGCCAAGCACATGACTGCCGGCCAAGGACTACGTTTCTCAGTCTCACTTATCGTTAGGTATGGCCTCTAGTCTAACTTTTCCTGTTTCTGTGGGCCGGAGGGTAGTAATGTAAAAAGTTGAAGCACCAATATTAAATGAAAAAAAAAAAAAAAAAAAAAACCTACATATCAACATGAATGATTACCAAGATGCAAATAACTTGGGTCCCCAGCAGTGCAAAACCTGCCTTAAATATATCTGCTCTATTATGTCAGAGAAGTTAAGAAAATATAACCTCCTCATTCAACTCAATAACATTCAAAAGATGGTATCGTGAATTTACAAAGTGGCAGAGCATCCCTCACAGACCACCTGCTGAACCTGTGCTTGAACCAGAAAAGTGCTTACTAACTAAACACAGACCAACCTGAAACAGCTGCCATTTAACAAAATATTAGCATGTACATACACACACTCAGACTATTCTTGCATATGAGTATGGTCTTCCATAAGTTCATTACCATAAATGACATGAAAGTAATAATAAGCACAACTTTGTAACATAAGGCTATTTTAAAAC
This sequence comes from Madoqua kirkii, assembly GCA_006408675.1. Lineage (NCBI taxonomy): Eukaryota > Metazoa > Chordata > Mammalia > Artiodactyla > Bovidae > Madoqua > Madoqua kirkii. The sequence continues at coordinate 4,456 of SJYC01105758.1, read as the reverse complement.
CTTGATACTTACTGATACATTAGCACTATCACTGCTTGCAATCTCAGCTGCTTTTTCAATAATCTGTTTAAAAAAATGGAAAAAATTAAAATTTGGCTCTTGTATTTGTAAAATTATAAATGTAAATGTATAGACTTGTACATAGACTTATACATCAACATGTATAGGAGCTATATATGATATGACATTTCTATGGTTTATAACATAAGTGAGAATTTTAAATGCAAAGTGGTATTATCTTCAAACACTTCACAAACTCTTTACTATAAAGAACAATTGACTCCCAGACTATACGAGGATTCTTTATAGATAAAATAAGCAGTGACTAGTATATGTGAACAAATTTTTAATATAGGTAAATATTTTCTGGTTAAGAAAATGAAAAAGTATGTAATAGTTGGGAAACAGCAACCCACTCCAGTATTCTTGCCTAGAGATTTCAAGGAATGCAGGACTCCAGTGGGCTATAGTCCATGGTGTCTCAAAGAGTTGGGCACGATTTAGCAACTAAATGATGTAATATTTACCAAACACAGAATAAGTTTTTACCATTTCTCACATTTTCTTCTGAATTAGCAGATAACAAAGTAGAAGTAAGGTCAAGAGAAAACATAAAAATATTTTCTGAATTTAGTAAGTTCAAAAGAAGCTCTGATTCTTGAAAAGATGGGGAACCCACTGCTGTACTGGAACGCTCAGCAGGTAAAAAACCTGAAGACCCATATCCAGTTACTAACTAATTCTCTGCAAATAATTTAATTGTATCCATATGTATAAAGTGTACTGGTAATTTCCATCCTACTTCATAAGGTTGTTATGTGATAAAATTATATCATAGTTCTTAAGCAGTAATCATAAAACTAATTTGAAAACTAAAATGCATACAACTGGGTAAAGCAGAAAATATTTAAATAAAAACATATGAAATTTTCACTTTCTATATCTGCATTATCTATATTAAATGATCATATATGCAACTTTACAATTAAAAAAAACTTAAAAATATAAATATATTGTACACATTTAAAGACTAAACTTTCTATCCTACATATAGCTTCAAAGACAGACTCTACAAGGGATCAAAAAGGCAAAAGTAAAGTTTAATGACCAGGTGAAGATGATTCTGTTGACGACAGTGCTGAAATAGAACATTTCAAAAAACTGGACTTCTCTTAAAATATTAGATTAAAAATACTTAAAATTGCACAGGATGTACATTTGTAAAACCACTTCAAAAAGCATTTCTTTTGATCCAAAAGAAATTATAAGTGACTGCTGAACACATACGATAACTGAAGACAAAAAAAGTCTGAGCTTGGACTATTAACTGTATCACAAGTAGTTATAGCTTATGTATAAATTCCTACAGAATAAAGTCAAAGAATAAATGTAACGGGTGCATCAAAACATACCTTCTACCCCGTGTACACTAAAGTATATGGTTCTTGACATATTTGATATTTCTACTATAATAATCACAAATTTTAATTTGGCTCTATACTACTGAACAGAAAAAGACTCTAAAAGAAAATGAAAAATTAGATCTACGTGGATAAACTTCAATTAAAATGAAAGTAAAGGAAGAAATATTAGCTGGTACAGAAAGTTAAAATACAATTAAGTATACAATATATTAACTGAAATTGTACTATAGCATAAATGTTTAAAGGCAGCCTGGACTTAAATGACTTAAGTAAATACAATAAACTTATTTATTATCTCAGAATTTGCTCAAAGATTTCCTCACAAAAATCAGCATCAATCATACCTGAAACAAAGATGCCATATCTGAAGATAAAACATATGACAGCTTAACTCTCTTAGCATGTAAATGATGATAGCCTAATTTTCAACCTCCACCACTCTCCATATCCCAAAGACATGCAGCTTATACACTAAAAAGTTATGTTTAGAAACAGAAGCCCTTGCTGGACCTTTCACAAAAGTAAGTCCTACTAACAACATATTCAACGTAAATAATCTGTTCTTTGCATACCAACTCTAATCACACTAGTGATTATCTTTAAACTGAATTGACACACTGGTACATTTCACTAAATTTTTCACATGTTTAGAGCTATAAATGAATGCATTTGTAGCCCTTTTAAATTGGAAAGCACCTCAGAGAACAATTATGATTTCTTCATTTTACAAATAAGGAATCTGAACTCAGAGATGCCGTGTCTCACTTGCTCACTGATAAAGCCAGTACTAAACAGAGCTGGCTTCTGGCTCAGTGGTCTTTCCACTGAACCAAGTTGTAAATGTACATACCACCTTCAAAGGGAAACAGACATATCTAGCTTAAGTGATAAAGATATAAAGCTGGGAACTAATAACTGAATTATTTCATACATAGTGCCCCTTTAAATAATTAGCTTACCTTATCAAAAGGAGGATAGTAATAAGGTTGTTTTTTATTCTCTGGGAATTTTATGTGCAAAGCTGTTGCATTTTCTGTATATGGATTTGTTTGAACAGTTCCCATTGGATTCAACATTTCTTCAAGTTCATCTAAAACATGCAAATAATTTGATTCTTAGAAAATGTTTTTAAAACTAAACTAAAACAAAACCTTAGTGAATTTCTATCATGAAAACTACCTTAAAAGTGCGTCACCAGGACCACTCTGGTGGTCCAGTGGCTAAGACTCCCTGCTCCCAGTGCAGAGGGCCCCAGTCTGATCCCTGGTCAGGGAACTGGATCCCGCATGCTGCAACTAAAGATCCTTCATGCCACAACTAAGACCCAGCACAGTCAAATAAATAAATATTTGGAGGGGCGGGGGTGGGGTGCAAATGACTATGTCACCTATGGAAGTGTGATAGACAATATCACTAAGCCTCTAATCTTCTTCATACCTGGCACAAAATTTGAATGTGAGTTTATATAACATCTTTAAAATGAAAAAAATTAATAAAAATTAATAGCTACTTCACATATTTCTTCAAATTTGTATTCTCAATCTACAAATAAAAAAATTTGGAACTACTCTCACTTGCTCAAAATTAGGTGGTCCATAGGAACTTTTATTATTTCAACAACATTAATCTCTTAGTCACTTATGTTCTAATTTTCATAGTCATCACAGTACCCAAACTGGTATTCTGAGTGTCATCAATGACATTCCTTTTGACAACCTAATGTTGGTAATATTTCTCTGTGATCTCAAAGCTGGTGATATAAACACCTTCTCTGGTAGTTCCATCCAAGTGGGTCTTCTTCAAAACACTCCTTCATCTTCTCTCACTCTAAGTATAGTCCATTCACAGATAATGCATGGTAATCAGAAACTCAACATTATCTTAAACTCTGGAGATCATATAACTTTCTCACTTCACAAAGAAGTAAACTGTTGAAGAGACATTAAACTCTGAGGAAACAGAGTTAGCAGTACAAACTCAAGTCTCCCCTCTCCAAACTATTTCTCCCATAACAGATTTTTCACATATTCTTTTGCACTTTAGTATGGTAGTTCCATCCAAGTGGGTCTTCTTCAAAACACTCCTTCATCTTCTCTCACTCTAAGTATAGTCCATTCACAGATAATGCATGGTAATCAGAAACTCAACATTATCTTAAACTCTGGAGATCATATAACTTTCTCACTTCACAAAGAAGTAAACTGTTGAAGAGACATTAAACTCTGAGGAAACAGAGTTAGCAGTACAAACTCAAGTCTCCCCTCTCCAAACTATTTCTCCCATAACAGATTTTTCACATATTCTTTTGCACTTTAGTAAGGAAATAAAAGATAAAACTATGTTCTGTCCAGACCTGATGTCCAGGTAGTATGCAAATTCAGAACTGTCTCTCAAAGCTAGAAAATCTTTACAAAAATCTTTAAAAGTTTCAGCTCTTTAATCAGTCCTTTGATTATCATGTTTAATACTCTCAAATCTCACAGATTCCACTTTGACCTAGACTGAAGGAATTCTCATAATTTCCACGCTTCTAAAGCTGATTTCTCAGCAAATTAATAATATCCATAATATCCCCTGTTTAAGTTATCTACATAGTAGTGTTATTTTGTCCTATCAATTACATCTTATCTAAAGTCCAGTGTAGCATTTTAGTATTATCAGCCCCAAACATATGGAGAAGAGAACACTGCACAAAATATGCTATTTTGCAGAAAACTAGAAATTGGTGTATTTCTTGCTATATACATAAAGAATTAATGTGATTATAAATCTTCTAATGAAAAGCTAAGAACTCTAGATATAGAGTATTTATAGTTCCTATGTTTCTAGCTTGTGCCTACTAGGATAAATGTGAATTCTAGAAACACAACAAGCAGAACAAATATCTCTAACATTTTGTTAGAGATAAATTCAGGTCCATGGGATGACAAGTTAATCGCAAAAACTGTCATTTTTTCTTAAAATATCAGTCAAGTTACTTACTGATTTTGGAGAACATGTGTGAGTCTAATTAAAATTTTCAAAAAAGTATG
>SJYC01105757.1:0-14205 GCA_006408675.1 Madoqua kirkii | reverse complement strand
GATTTAACACTAAGGATTAGAATGTAAATCTTACCAGGAAATGAAGACCAGCTGTGTAGTATTATATCTCCAGATCTCAACTGTCCTTTAAAGTCAAAAACCATCGTATTTACCCAGGCTACAGGATAATGCTGTTGAAAAGATACCATTGCATAAACATGCTAAGAATGAACTTTAAGGTATGAACAGGCACATGCCTTTTGCTTCAATATTGTTTCTAAAGTTCTAGATGATTTCCGGCCAAATCACCCAATAAAAAAACAAGATGTACATGGAAAGATGTTCAACATTTTTATAATGGTTTAAGAAAATTCTAAAAGCTAATTTATGTCTCTCACAATATGCAAAAAATAGAACATTTATTGTGCATCCGTTGCAAGTGAAGAGGAATTTTTAATAATTCAAGAAAATATGTCTGACATAATGTCAGATTATATGTCCTAAGAGCTTTCAGTCTACATAAATCTTAATTTAGCAAAAGGAAATGTCTCTAGGTACTGTAGAATTTATTTACATTTCTAAAAAGGAAACACCAAGCTAACAGAACTTTTATGCAGACAATTAGACTAATTAACCTAGTCCCAGGAAATGGCAACCCACTGCAGTACTCTTGCCTGGAGAATCCCATGGACAGAGGAGCCTAGTGGGCCACAGTCTACGGGGTCGCAAGCGTCGTACATGACTAAGCACATATTGGGCAGCACAGTACAGAAAAGGCTATAAAAGCTTAGACACTCTGACTAAAATTATGTATCAGTGGAGGAAAAAAAAAACACTAAGGAAATAACTCTTATCTGACTTTAAAAAAACAATATTCACTTTTAGAAACCACATGATAATAACCAGAGGAAATGCTTACATTCTCAGGTTAAGAATAAAAGGATACCAATACCTGTAAATAAATATAGTAACCACATTTTTTAATGTGTAAAATTCATATACCCATCCTCAGAAAAAAAACAAAAAAGACTTGAAAATGTGAAATCGAAGATGAGATCAGGTTCACCATCCTTATCTACAATTTCAAAGCCTAAGAAACTCTTGAAAACCAAAGGTTCACTTATAACTGATTTGACAACAAAAACATGACCAGAAATGACATGAAGCTAACTGACAGCCTTCATTTGTCTCATTTAGTGTGAATATTCATATATTTCACTTCTAGAAATGAATGTGTTTGATTACTGAGTTGTCTCAGACCCTACATGGGGTGTTGAGTGATCTATGATCTTTCTAAAATATACAAAATTTTAAATTCTTGAATATATCTGACACCAGAAGTTTCAGTTAACCTGTAATCTTTTAACTCCTTTCATTCTTAACTATATTTTCTAAAAAGCAAACATTTATAACAGAACACTTATATTTATGATATTTACTAAATTTGCCAAAAGAAAAATGAAAACAACATAAGGGAGACTTACTGTCTTTTTAAAATCAATTCTTAGGGACCAAAGTTATATGATATAATTTCATTTATATTAACCCATTATTTTAAAGTTTAAAATTATTCCATTATGTTATTATTATTCCATTATTAAACTTTTTCAGAAATTAGTATATAACTACCACTTTTCCAGATTTCCTGATGGTCTGATACTTAGAGGCATTCATGGTTTTAGTTGATTTCTTAGTTTTCACTTTATCCAAAACTGCATAAACAGCAAAACATAATCGAGTCATTCGTGGCAGGTCACAAGTGTTGATATCAAATTCCAGTGGTTCATTCCAAATATGATCATTCTTCCCTGATATCTCTGAGCTTACGACAGTTTTACACAGGAGTTCGGTACCATGAAAAAGGCCGGCCCTGACATGAACCTGTAATGACGGACACAAAAACAGAGTCATGAATACTGCACCAGTAAAACATCTTTGTTTTGCAGAACGGAGAAACACATACTGGCAGAAGCAGCAGACAAACTCTAGGAAAGTCTATTAGTCCACAGAACCACTACATGATAATTAATCAGCATGTAATTCACAAAACGGTTAGTTAAAACCTATTTTCATGTACTAAGCAGACTAGCTAAAAAATGTCTCAATGGTGTAAATGGATCTAAAGAAACCAAGACCATAAGTATAAAAACTACCACTATATGCTTACTTCCAGTCAGTTCATTTACTAAGGGCCTTGTCTTAGGCTGAACAGCTGGGAAGGAAAGAGTGGATAAAATGTCTCCAGAATCTCTACTTACAAATAATTTATGAATCAGTTGTTATAAAGGTCAACTTGAAGATACTCTATCCATATTTACGATTATCCTACACACCATTATCTTTCATTTGTGACAGATTCGGGTTCAGAGTGATGCAGGACATGTACAACATGTCCCAGGAAATTTTATTTAGTCATTTGCATTGCTTTATAAAACAACATGACATGATTATCTCCAATTTAAAAGGGAGTGGTAGAAGTAGCATGAGTACTAAAACACAGAGCCTGGGACTTTTCTGATAGTCCAGTGATTAGGATCCTTTACCTCCAATGTAGGGAGCAAGGGTTCAGTTCCTGGTTGGGGAACTAAGATCCAACATGTCGCACAGCATGACCAAAAAGAGAATATATACAAAACCCAGTTTTGAGTAAAAACATACATATGAAACTTCCAGAAAGTCTTTGACTTTGGAAAGTCCAAATATTACTATTCAATTTAATACTCACATGGCCAAATATAGTACAGACTGAAATATACAGAATGACTTTTTCTGAATTGCACTGTCAACACTGTAAGTCTATCTAATGAAAGACATTATAAAGAATATATATGCGTAACATTATTTTACCTACTACAATGATGGTGGCAGGGGTTTTGGTGTGCATCACCCACTTTGTCTCCTTCATAGGAAACTGCTAAATATCTCCCATTAAAATAAAAGGATTAACTACAACTACACAACCAGAGACTGTTTTTACATTAAGAGATTCTGGGTATTATAAGAGAGCATGTTTGCCTTGCTTTGGATGCTGTTTATACTGCAAGCAGAGAGCAAATCCTGTAGTATACATCAAGCAGTTATATAAGATCTTACTATATAAATATCTACTGCAAATCTTACTCCTGGCTTTTTAAACTATTAAACATCTCAATTATTTTTTAAGAAGTCATATTTTATATATTCTTTGTGTATATATGAGACTGTGTGTGAGTGTATGTATGTGTATGGGTTTGGGGGTGGCATGCTTACCTCAAACCTTTGTGAAATGACCAACCTAGACAACATTTGTGAAATGACAAACCTAGAGAGCATATTAAAAAGCAGAGACATTACTTTGCCAACAAAGGTCCGTCTAGTCAAGGTTATGGTTTTTCCAGTGGTCATGTATGGATGTGAGAGTTGGACTATAAAGAAAGCTGAGTGCCGAAGAATTGATGCTTTTGAACTGTGGTGTTGGAGAAGACTCTTGAGAGTCCCTTGGATTGCAAGGAGATCCATCCATTCCATGCTAAAGGAGACCAGTCCTGGGTGTTCATTGGAAGGACTGATGTTGAAGCTGAAACTCCAAAGCTCTGGCCACTTGATGTGAAGAGCTGACTCTTTGAAAAGACCCTAATGCTGGGAAAGATTGAGGGCAGGAGGAGAAGGGGACAATGGAGGACGAGTTTGTTGGACGGCATCACGGACTCGATGGACATGGGTTTGAGTGGACTCTGGGACTTGGTGATAAGACAGCGAGGCCTGGTGTGCTGCTTGCAGTCCATAGGGTTGCAAAGAGTCGGACATGACTTAGCAACTGAAGGGAACTGAACTGAACTGAGTCCAAACAGGCTGAAATTCCCATGGTTTCATGAAATATGAGTGTGCATATGAATGCGCAGTTGTGTCTGACTCTGCAACCCCATGGACTGTTGCCTACCAGGTTCCTGCATCCATGGAATTTTATAGGCAAGAATACTAGAATGGGTTGCCATCTTTCTGACCCAGGAGTTGAACCCACGTCTCCTTGTGTCTCTTGCATTGTCAGTGGATTTTTCATCACTAAAGCAGCTTCAAGAAGTATGGGTGTGCAGTCACTTTAGTCGTGTCCAACTCTTTGTGACCCCATGGACTTGTAGCCTGCCAGGCTCCTCTGTCCATGGAATTTTCCAGACAAGAATTCTGGAGTGGGTTGCCATTTCCTCCTCCAAGAGATCATCCCAACTCAAAGATCAAACCTTCATCTCCTACAGTGCAGAGGATTCTTTATCACTTAGCCACTGGAGAACCACTTAATAAAAAGGCATGGTTACTCTGACTTAGTGGGAGAAGCCTTGTCTTACATAACTAAGGATTTATAGATGTCAGAGGCAGTTACATTAAAATGTATTAAATCACTGCACAAATATTTATCTAGTGTTATAGGTACTGAAATAAGAAGAGAAAAAGATTAAGATAGTTTTTTTCTTTCCTGAGGTTATATCTATTTTAACACAATGGGAGTGCTGACAGACACAAAATTAGGCTTATGAGGTGTTTTTTGGCTAATAAGATCAAATTAGGATTTTGAAAGAGAAAGTATCTGAGCTTGGAACTGTCTCAGTTTATAATGTTTAGGGTTCACTGAATTTCTTAAATCTGTTATATTTATGTCTTTTGCCAACTTTGGAAAGTTCCTAGTAATAATTACTTTAGTTTTTCTCAGCCACACTCTTTCTCTTTTCTTTCCGAAACTCAGATTAGACAAGTGTTAGATCTTCTGATAATGTTACTCAGGTATCTGAGGCTCTGTAGAGTTTTTTCTCCTCCATTTTCTTTCAAATTGTTGTTCAAAATGGAAAATTTTATTGATTAATCTTCAAGTTCACTCTTTCTTTTCACACTATTTCCATTATTGAGTCCAATCAGAGTTTTTTAATTCATTATTTGTTTTTCACTTAGTTCGTCCTTTATTTTCCCTCCATATCCACAGGTACTACATCCTCAGACTAAACCAATCAAATATGAAAAGTATTGTGGAAAAAAATTCCAAAAAGTTATAAGCAGCACATTTGAATGTGCTGCACTCCAATAACAATTTAGATAGCATTTACATTTTATTAGGTATTATAAGTAATTAAGACTTCCCTGGTGGTTCAGATGGTAAAGTGTCTGGCTACAAGGCGGGAGACCTGGGTTCAATCCCTGAGTTGGGAAGCTCTCCTGGAGAAGGAAATGGCAACCCACTCCAGTATTCTTGCCTGGAAAATCCCATGGACGGAGGAGCCTATTAGGCTACAGTCCACAGGGCTGCAATAAGTAATTAAAGGATGGTTTATAAAGTATAGGTTGTGCACAGATTTTATAAAACTACCATGCCATTTTATATAGTAATTTGAACTTCCTCTGAGAATCTTGGAAGCAAACCCCTGCAGATACTAAAGTACAACTGTGTATTGTGGCTAAGACTTTCTCATTTTTTCCCATTAGTTTCCACTGTGTTTGTTTTGTCCTTAGTTGCTGGAGCATAACAATTTATTTGACATTTTTGTGAAGACTTCCAACATTCATGTCATCTCAGCATTGCTGTCTGTTGATTCTCATAGTCCATAGTGCTTGAGATTTTCCTGGTTCTTTTTATGCCAATTAATTCTGAATCATACCCTGCAAATTTTTAAAATTTATTTATTTATGGCAGCACTGGGTCTTCGTTGCTGCTCAGGGACTTTTTCTAGTTGTGGCGCAGGAGCTTCTCATTATGGTGGCTTCTCTCCTTGTGGAGCACAGGCTCTAGGGGGCTGGGCTCAGTACTTGTGATGCACCGGCTTAGCCGCGTGGGGAATTTTCCCATACCAGGGACTGAACCCATGTCCCTACATTGGCAGGCAGATTCTTATCCATTGCACCACCTAGGAAGTCCTATCCTATACATTTTGACTATTATAAGTCTCTGGGTTTTATTTATATTCTATAGAGACTGCTGATGATTTGTTTTAGGAGATAATAGTTTCAAGCTGTAAGTTTCAACAAACCTTCTGTGAGCTGTGGTTCCAATACCAGTTCAGTTTTCAAATTCTTTGTAGGGCTATTTGGAACTATCCAGTGTGTGCACCAAAATACAGTGACTATTCTGAGATGCTGGTGATGGTTTATGCCACAGTTCTCAAAGTATATAGCCAGGTGTGACTCTGATCCATATACGTACAGCTAAAGAATAAATCTAGAAGTTTTCTGAGCTCATCCCACTCTGAAATCATCCAAGTATATTTTGTGGCTACCTAGGGCCACCCTTTTATTGTCACCCAGCAAGAAAACTGAGGCTTCATTCACCCATATTTACTAAAACAATGCTGAACAGAGAAGGCGGGGGCGGGGCGGGGGGAGGTGCAGGGGAATGGATATCAGGATATTCACCATTTCCCTTCAGACGAATGACAACTCCTCTAATCAAACAGGGATGCTCGACTCTGCAATTTTAGCAACCACTGCTGTTCTGCTAGCACTAGCGCTCTGCTACTGATGCCTCCAGATTTCTAGGGAGATGGGACATATGAGAATAGAAAACAAAGAAGAAAGGCCAAAAATGGGGAGATCCCCACTGTCTTTTCTAAGAATCAGAAGAAACGATTTCAAATAGTGGTATAACTAGAGGGCAATCTGAGCTCTCTGTCCACATAAATACCCTCTTCTAGACTTTGAGCAGCACTGATTTCAGGATTCTGCTGAATATCAAGATGGACATATGAAAAGGGAAAGGCCACAAAGGCAGGTAAAAGATCCACCGGAAAGCTCTGTGCTACAGAATTCTAAGTGCTTTCACAGTGAAAGCCATTCAAGTGCCAACCAGGCAGAGTAATGAACCTTAGGGCTGCAATAAGTAATTAAAGGATGGTTTATAAAGTATAGGTTGTGCACAGATTTTATAAAACTACCATGCCATTTTATATAGTAATTTGAACTTCCTCTGAGAATCTTGGAAGCAAACCCCTGCAGATACTAAAGTACAACTGTGTATTGTGGCTAAGACTTTCTCATTTTTTCCCATTAGTTTCCACTGTGTTTGTTTTGTCCTTAGTTGCTGGAGCATAACAATTTATTTGACATTTTTGTGAAGACTTCCAACATTCATGTCATCTCAGCATTGCTGTCTGTTGATTCTCATAGTCCATAGTGCTTGAGATTTTCCTGGTTCTTTTTATGCCAATTAATTCTGAATCATACCCTGCAAATTTTTAAAATTTATTTATTTATGGCAGCACTGGGTCTTCGTTGCTGCTCAGGGACTTTTTCTAGTTGTGGCGCAGGAGCTTCTCATTATGGTGGCTTCTCTCCTTGTGGAGCACAGGCTCTAGGGGGCTGGGCTCAGTACTTGTGATGCACCGGCTTAGCCGCGTGGGGAATTTTCCCATACCAGGGACTGAACCCATGTCCCTACATTGGCAGGCAGATTCTTATCCATTGCACCACCTAGGAAGTCCTATCCTATACATTTTGACTATTATAAGTCTCTGGGTTTTATTTATATTCTATAGAGACTGCTGATGATTTGTTTTAGGAGATAATAGTTTCAAGCTGTAAGTTTCAACAAACCTTCTGTGAGCTGTGGTTCCAATACCAGTTCAGTTTTCAAATTCTTTGTAGGGCTATTTGGAACTATCCAGTGTGTGCACCAAAATACAGTGACTATTCTGAGATGCTGGTGATGGTTTATGCCACAGTTCTCAAAGTATATAGCCAGGTGTGACTCTGATCCATATACGTACAGCTAAAGAATAAATCTAGAAGTTTTCTGAGCTCATCCCACTCTGAAATCATCCAAGTATATTTTTGGCTACCTAGGGCCACCCTTTTATTGTCACCCAGCAAGAAAACTGAGGCTTCATTCACCCATATTTACTAAAACAATGCTGAACAGAGAAGGCGGGGGCGGGGCGGGGGGAGGTGCAGGGGAATGGATATCAGGATATTCACCATTTCCCTTCAGACGAATGACAACTCCTCTAATCAAACAGGGATGCTCGACTCTGCAATTTTAGCAACCACTGCTGTTCTGCTAGCACTAGCGCTCTGCTACTGATGCCTCCAGATTTCTAGGGAGATGGGACATATGAGAATAGAAAACAAAGAAGAAAGGCCAAAAATGGGGAGATCCCCACTGTCTTTTCTAAGAATCAGAAGAAACGATTTCAAATAGTGGTATAACTAGAGGGCAATCTGAGCTCTCTGTCCACATAAATACCCTCTTCTAGACTTTGAGCAGCACTGATTTCAGGATTCTGCTGAATATCAAGATGGACATATGAAAAGGGAAAGGCCACAAAGGCAGGTAAAAGATCCACCGGAAAGCTCTGTGCTACAGAATTCTAAGTGCTTTCACAGTGAAAGCCATTCAAGTGCCAACCAGGCAGAGTAATGAACCTTCACTGAACACCTAGGATTTCTATAGACTCCATAGAATCATGTGATCTTACTCCAGTAAGATCTCTGGGATTGTGATTACAATGGATTTCACTCCCATGATTAGGTTTTACTATAAAACACAGGTGACTTTAAGAAAGGGAAGGAATTCTCTGGCAAGCCTATGGTTCAGGCTCTGTGCTTCCACTGGAAGGAGTGCAGATTCAATCCCTGGTTGGGGAACTAAGGCTGCACATGCCACACAGCATGCCCAAATGAAACAAAAAGGGAGGGAGATTATCCTTCATGGGCCTGACCCATTGGTGAGCCCTTAAAGGGACCAGATTCTTTCGGCTGGAGATTCAAAGCCAGGAAAGGGTTTAATGCTTGAGAAATACTCTGTTTCAAGAATTGAAAATAGAGCCAAGAACAAGAACCTGAAAGATTCTGAGAGCAATTCTCAGGCAAAAGCCATCAAGGATATGAGAACCTCAGTCCTATAACTGCAAGGAACTGAGTTTGGCCAATAATTTGAATCATCTTGGAAGCAGATTCTTCCCAAGAGCTTCAGTAAGTAACGTAGCCCAATTAACATCTGGATTTCAACCCTGTAAGATCATAAGCAGAAAACCAGCCACACCATGCTGAACTAACAAATATGTGTTGTTTTAAGCTGCTAGGTTTGTGTTAATTTGTTACACAGCAAGAAAAAAACTAATTTAAGGGGCTATAATGAACTTAATGCCAATAAATTAAAAAAAATTTTAAATTCTTCAAAAGATTAAAATAATCAGAGTTGACACAAAAGAAATAGAAATTATGACTATCTATCCAGTAAAGAAATTAAATTTCTAATTAAAAACATTCCCACTAAAAAAAAACCGCCGTTTAGGTGCTTGGAGTAAATTCTACCAAATATTTACGGAAGAAACAATACCAATCCTACTTAAATTTGTTCAGAAAACTGAGGAGGGAAAAGCTTCTTACCTTAATTTATAAGGTCAACATTATCTCAATTCTAAAATTAGAGCAAGATATTCTATGGAAAGTACAGAGGAATACTCCCCATGAGCACAGACGTAAAAATGCATACCAAAATACTAATAAGTCAATATCAGCAATATATAAAATGGCTACTACATCTTCAACATGTAGTGCATAAAACTGTTGAAAATCAATCAAATTGGGGCTTCCATGATGGCTCAGCGGTAAAGAATCTGCCTGCCATGCAGGAGATGCAGGTTGGATCCATAATCTGAAAAGATCCCACTTGCCAGGGAGCAACAAAGCCCTTGTGCCACAACTGTTCAGCCTGTACTCTAGAGCTGGAGAGCCAGAACTACTGAGTCCACATGCCGCTGCTACAGAAGCCTGCGTGCCCGAGAGCCAGTGCTCTGCAACAAGAGAAGTCAAGGCAATGAGAAGCCAGCACACCACAACTGGGAGCCCCCGCTTACAATTAAAGAAAACCCATGCAGCAAGGAAGACTGTGCATAGTCAAAAAAAAGTAATTTTTTTTTATGAAAAGGAAATCCAATTAACAGATTAAAATATAAAAGCTACAAAATATCTCAATAAATACAGAAACCTATGTTAGGAAGCAACAGTTAGAACTGGACATGAAACAACAGACTGATTCCAAATAGGAAAAGGAGTCTATCAAGGCTGTATACTGTCACCCTGCTTATTTAACTTATATGCAGAGCATATCATGAGAAACCCTGGGCTGGAAGAAGCACAAACTGGAATCAAGATTACCGGGAGAAATATCAATAATCTCAGATTTGCAGATGACACCACGCAGAAAGTCAAGAGGAACTAAAGAGCCTCTTGATGAAAGTGAAAAAGGAGAGTGAAAAAGCTGGCTTAAAGCTCCACATTCAGAAAACGAAGATCATGGCATCTGGTCCCATCACTTCATGCAAACAGATGGGGAAACGGTGAAAAAAGTATCAGACTTTATTTTGGGGGGCTCCAAAATCACTGCAGATGGTGATTGCAGCCATGAAATTAAAAGACGCTTACTCCTTGGAAGAAAAGTTCTGACCAACCTAGATAGCATATTCAAAAGCAGAGACATTACTTTGCCAACTAAGGTCTGTCTAGTTAAGGCTATGGTTTTTCCTGTGGTCATGTATGGATGTGAGAGTTGGACTGTGAAGAAAGCTGAGCACCGAAGAATGAATCCTTTTGAACTGTGGTGTTGGAGAAGACTCTTGAGAGTCCCTTGGACTACAAGGAGATCCAACCAGTCCATTCTGAAGGAGATCAGCCCTGGGATTTCTTTGGAGGGAATGATGCTGAAGCTGAAACTCCAGTACTTTGGCCATCTCACGCGAAGAGTTGACTCACTGGAAAAGATTTTGATGCTGGGAGGGATTGGGGGCAGGAGGAGAAGGGGGACAACAGAGGATGGAATGGGTGGATTGCATCACCGACTCAATGGACGTGAGTTTTAGTGAACTCCGGGAGTTCGTGATGGACAGGGAGGCCTGGCGTGCTGCAATTTATAGGGTCACAAAAAGCTGGACAAGACTAAGCGACTGAACTGAAATACAGAAAAAGCACTAGACAAAGTGAAACTTTTTCTATCCCTTTTAGTATAAAAACTTTTCAGCTAGGTAAAAAGAGAAGAAAAATTCTTGAATAAAGGGCATGTGTGAAAAACCTACAGGTAATATTATACTTAAACCTGTAAGACTATATGCTTTTCTTTACAGTAAAGAACAAAACAGAAACATCTACTGTGATGGTTAATTTCATTAACCATTGCCTGGATCTTGGGGTGTCCAGATATTCTGGTTATTTCTGTGATAGTGTTTTCTTTTTGATAAGATTAACATTTAAATGGTAGATTGACTAAAGCAGATTACCTTCCTGGAGTAGGTGGCTCTAATCCACTCAGTGGAAGAAATGAACAGAACAAAAAGATTGGCCCTTCTGAGAGTAAGACAGAATTCTTGCCTGACTAACATCAGCTCTTCCTGGGTCTTGAGCATATAGAACTTCCACAGGAACTACACCATAGGTGCCTCCTGTTTCTCAGGCATTCCAGGTGGCACTAGTGGTAAAGAACCAACCTGCCAATGGGGGGAGGCAAGATATGCCAGTTCAATCCCTTGGCATGGAAGATCTGCTAGTGCAGGAAATGGCAACATGCTCCAGTACTGTGGCTTGGGAAATCCCATTGACAGAAAAGCCTGGCAGGCTATAGAGTCAGACACAACTGAGCAACTAAATACAAACAGACTCAGACTGGAACTAAACCATCAGGTCTTCTGGTTTTCCAGTTTGCAAATAAATTTCACAGACTATGGAACTTAAACACCTCCATAATCATATGAGCTGATTCCTTAAATAAATCTATGTGTGGCGGACTTTCTTGGTGATTCAGTGGTTAAGAATCTGACTACAAATTCAGGGGACATGGGTTCTATCCCCGGCCCAGGAAGACCCCACATGTGCCCTATTACAGAAGCCCGCAGGCCTAGAATCTCTGCACTGCAGCAAAAGAAACCTGCCAAGCGAAACTAGAGAAGAGCCCCTACCTGAAGCAACTGGAGGGGGCCCATGCAGCAAGAGACCAGGCACAGACAAAAAGGAAAAATAATAAATCTGAGTGTATGCATATATATATACATACACAAACACCCTATTATTATTTTTCTTGGCAGAAACCTGACTGATATGTTTGTTCTCATCATTTTTATTCAGTATCACACCAAAGGTCCTAGTCAGTACATCAAGAAAAGTTTGGAAAGAAAGAGTAAAGTTCCCTGCTCCTCATCTACCCCGTAATCTTTTTTTTCCCCTCCAGATTCTCTTCAACATTATACTGGAATTCCTAATCTGAACAGCAATTAAAAAAGAGAGAGAGAGAGATGTACGTACAAGAAAGTGATGCCATAATTGCATTAACTTATTTCAATTCATCTATGTAACTTCTCTGAAAAGAGAAAAAGGGTAAAGGAGGGAGAACCAGAGAAGCAGATGGAGTGAGGAGAGAGACAGTACTTTAAATACTATATTAACCCCACTAGTCCTAAAAACATATGACCACAAACAATAAAATCAATCCAGCTTAGAACAGCTGATGGAAGTTGGTAAAACCTATAGAAATAAAATGTTACTCATAAGTAATCTGTCAAAGACAAAAATAAAGCAGAATGCTCAAGAAAAATAAAGGCATATAGTAAATGCTTCTTTGGTCTTCTTTAGGAAGAAACTGAGTAAGGATGAAAGGCTTCAGAGAAACAATAGCTAGAAAAGAATTCAGTAGCTAATAAATAACAATAACCTAACAAATGGGAAGAATAAGTAGTAATTCCCATTTTTAGAATGCAAATTATACATGGATTCATACAAACCACTGAGCAAAATGATACATATATGTTTAAAAAAACACTCCATATGTATAGGTAGGTATATTGAGGGTATATTTGCCAATATATGACTTCTGCCCTTAGAAAAGTAATATCCAAGGAACTCTACTGAATATTTAATAATCCAGAGAATCAACCAAGATATAAAATGAACAAATCAAATTATAGATTAATATATATAACATCATCCCTTTTCTTTAACAAACCAACCAATCAATAAAATAAACACAACCATAGTTGATATATATTTGTATAAACATGGAGGTCACTCAAGGCTTATTGACCTTGAATCCCATGTGACAGTAAAGAGATGAGGAGGAGAGATCAGCAACTTCTTTCTTAAATCATATTTGGACTTTTTTTAACTGATGCAACAATCATGTTATATTTTTACAACTGGAAAAGATTAAGAAAGAAAATTTAAATTCAGGGGAAAAATTAAATTACCATTAAAATAGAAAACAAGGCTAGTTCGTCTTAAAAATTAAAATCTAGCTAAGAGAAAACACCCTTATTTTAATGACAGCTACCCAAAGAATCTTTAATGTCCACTTAGAAAAACAAGGCACTGGAACTCCTGAATATATCCTCATGCCAGCAAACATCTCAAACTAACTGAATCTCTTTCTTGGATCACAAAACTATTCACTTCATTTCCTGCCAAGCAAAATAGAGGAAAATGCATGCTTTACACTTTGAAGCAAAATGCCTTGTTAAGTCTTTACTTAATTGTAGGGGTGTTGCAATAAATCCCCATGTGTTAACAAGTTGTGGTCTACAATGTAGTCATCTATTTTATTTCAGGAATGGTATTACATTTTCTGTCTGTTCAGCAAGTTTAAAAGGGGAAAAAAAAAAAAGGCAGGGAGGTGGCGCCTAAAAGAGGCCGAGGGAAGCTCTGACCAAAGCTGCAAAAGAAGAATAAACCTGCACAGAAACATGTGACCTACAATTTTGGCTTAAATTTCACTTGCTGAATCCTTGATCTAAACCAATTTCTTTTCCATAACATACACTGGGGAAATGTCAGACTATCCAGTACATCTCCAACTATGCAAGAATATTTTAAAAC
This sequence comes from Madoqua kirkii, assembly GCA_006408675.1. Taxonomy (NCBI): domain Eukaryota; kingdom Metazoa; phylum Chordata; class Mammalia; order Artiodactyla; family Bovidae; genus Madoqua; species Madoqua kirkii. The sequence goes on along the minus strand of SJYC01105757.1, from coordinate 456 downwards.
AAAGATTTATAATTTTTCTATAATAAACTACCATATTCTAAATCCTGTAACTGACCAAAATGGATAACATGTAGTCTTCAAACTATCCTTAACTGAGCATATTAGTGAATTCAAATAACAGAGCAGAAGACAAATTCAAATCTAAACAAGTACTCACTTTTACAGTTTCTTCTGTGTTAAGTTTATTTCCTTTAACCAAGACAATTTGGAAAGGATTATTATTTTCCCAAACATGCTGGTAAAAAAATGAAAAAAATATAGGGTGTTAATGTTTAATTTTAATTAAGAATTCATTTAATTACTCATTTCTTAATATTTAATTAAGAAATGAATATTTGAGGCTAACAATGAAACTGCCTTATCAGTTCGCATGTGCACCGGTAAAATAATGAAAATACAACTCTGAACTAACAACTGAAAACCACATATGTTAACTTAAGCATCACAACCACTAGC